>JAUZNC010011785.1:18669-30268 GCA_034780395.1 Vannuccia rotundouncinata | reverse complement strand
TATTCTACTATTTTTGATTTATGTTATTTAATTAAATATGAGTATCTATGAATAAATCATTAACGTTTAATTTTTAAAATTCTTTTTACAACAAATAATATATAATTAAAATGTATAAATAAAATGTATTATAAAATTTAAATTATCACAAAATGAAATCTGTATTAACTGTAAAATTCAAAATATTTGTGACGCTCTGTGATAGCTTTGGGAACCACCCCACCTATTCAAAATGTGAGCGATGACGTCACCGCTCATAAATAATCTACTACAGTAATGAGAAATTCAGTTGATGCATTTCATTGTACTTTATTTTAATACTATTTGCGTACGTGGTTTTTTTAAATTCAGTTATAATAAATACGTAATAACATATTAGTTTAGTCAACTCACAACCATAGAATAATTATACAAGAGTTTTGACTCATTGATTCTGTATGCAGTTTAATACTACTCTTATTAATACCCATAAGCTTTTTCAAAATAATGATTTAAGAAATAATAGAAGTGTATTTTTTGACACAAATGTAATTAATTATACTTTTCCTATCTTAAATTACTTGAATATAGGTTGCTCCTAAAAATTAATTTAATTGAAATATATAATACTACTCTTCGTCTACCCATTTTTGCAAACTTCATAAAAATACAACAACTTTCCATCGACAAAAAATTACAATTCAATGCATATGAAATCAATAAGAGTTAAAACTTTCAGCTTTGAATCGGATTTGTTAAAATAAAATCTAAATTTACAATAATATTTCCTATTTTCCGATCTATTCAAAAGTAAGTGCTTACCATCATAGCACTACGCCTTTTAATTATGCTAAAAGTCTCACTAAAAAAATTGTTACACCTTCCATACACCAGTAATAATAGTATGTCTACGTACCTTGAACGCCTATCTTTATTCTGAACAAAGGGATTCTTTCGATATACTTTAAAAATAGTAAAAAAACATTACTAAATTATTAATTTACTATAAGTAATAACGTTACATATTTTTATTGATTGAACAAAGAATTTTTTTGTAATGATAATTTAAACAAACATCGCAAAAAATGTACATATTTCATATCACTAGAAAATGGAGTAAAAAGATACATAATCCCCCTGAATTTTTTAAATACTAAAATTACATAATTGAATGATTAAAAAGAAGAAGAATACAGATCAAAACGAAACAATTAATTAGTATATTTGAAAGACATTAGTAAAATGCCAATACAAGAATGTCGAAATAAAATATAAATATGTACAAATTATGGTTCCATAATTCAAAACAAGAATAAACCTATATTTATTTGGCAACGAATGAAATTTCCGGTTTACTAACATACCGTATGAAATAATCGCTGATTGTAAAAAACATACAAGAAATAGATAGTTAGAGAATATAGCTTACTGCTGATTGCTGTAAAATACTTTATTGATTATCCGGTTATTGAAGAAATTGCGCAAAACAATAATACACATAATATTATACTGTAAAATACACATACACAATGTAATTAAAGTTTAGCATTAACAAGTCTAAAAATGTAACAAATAAATTAATTCATTATTGTTTAACCGTTTATAAAAGGTGGCCTTGAAAACAGCTCGATTTGAAAGAGGATGAAATATGCATTGTAATCATGTCTAAATATCGAAGAACATCCACGCTAGTGGATAGCGTATGAAGAATGCCACTCCTGTGCAGATAACCTGAAAAAATAGGTATCTGGTATTAATAGAATAGTACATCAGAACTTTAAATTGCAGAACTTTAAATTTAAAATATTTATATCATCTCACATATTTCACAGACAATTTGACAGTGAGATATTTTCTCATTTTTGAATCCAAGATGATACCAAGAAGCTCCAAGATGATACCAAAATTGGAGAAAAGTATTTTGAAGAGCACAATATATAAATCGTCAAAGTGAACAGTAATGTCAAAATGTTTCAATGATTTCAAAATCAGGATAGAGTGAATTATAGATCGATATTCACAGACTGTAAAGGGTGTCAAATCCAGTCATGATAATAAACCCTAATTTCAAAAAACATTTATATTGTATTTAAGTTAATTTAATTTAATAAAAACTTCGCCACGCATGTATCCGCAAAACATTAAAATATTGTTTTCATTATCAAAGTTCTGTCTAAGACAAACAACTGTGTTGCGAACATAAGACATAGATTGGGCAAACGGTTGTGATGTATAACGAAAAATGTTGACCTTCACAGATAATTTCTAAATCGTATTAAATAAGATAGATATTAAACTGACCTGTAGACAAAGCAATAAATTAGTGAGAGTTCCCTCGTTAATAGGACCCAACATTCTAATCACCAGGTTGATAAGGGTCAGGTTGTTACAGTCAATGGTACCGTCCTCCTTTTCAGAGTAATTGACCAATCTCAACAGTCTGAACAAGTGAAACAGTAGTTTACCAGGGAGGGGCAACGAGGACAGTCTGAACTGAGTCCTGCTCATACAAAGTTTGTCTGTGGTGGCGTTGTAACTGTCAGGTGGTGAAAAGAGTTGCAGGATTAATTGAGTAAAGAAATTTGCTCAGAGCAAGACTCACGCTGGCAGCCTGTGTCGAGGACAAGGAATCATACGAAAGAGCTGAGGAACTGAATAGACGAAGTTGACGATCTGTGGCAGGAAGAAGAGGATCAAAGTTTTGCTGAAGTGACCCAGGATCCCAACTACAGCGAAGGACATGCCGGAGAAGTAACAAAAGGTGTCTCCTACGAATATCCGCGAGGGATATCTACAACAAATTCGTTAAATTTTGGTTTAGTCGAACAGCTAGTGAGATTGCAATCCGATCAACAGGTTGGCTACACATTATCACAAAACTCACCGATTAAAAGAGAAGAGTGCAAAGGAAACTGCCACATAGGGGATCATAAAGTACATGGAGAAGAGATGAGCGTTACCACAAGGACCTGAAAGACATTGTCGTTGTGGTCACGTGATCAATCATGAATAGACTTGAATAATTCATTGTAGCAACGATTTATCAAATAAACTAACAAAATTAATCAAAAATATAACTACAATCATTTACATTATATTTCCCCTGTCTCTAAACAGAACACGACTAAACTGAATATCGACGTGTTTGACTGAAACGAACAATAAATTTTATATATTTTCCAAATGTATAAACGGAAGAGATTAAGTACAATGGGAGATGTATACATTTGCGGAATTTATGCTGTTAATTCTGATGCATTCCATCCCATTTCTGTTTATTTGAAGGGCTAAACTGATAAATCAAAGTGCTCTGTTGTTAGTTTGTGGTTAGTGGTTAACGAGTTGTGCGCCTCTCCTTATAGTGTTTAGAGAAATAACTAAATATACGATATCGTCCGCGATGTTTACATCTGATCACAATTACTGCAAGAAAAATGTTTCGATCTTCTTTTCCGTCTGACAATATTATCAGGAATGCAATATGTTTTGAGAATCTTTTTAATCAAGTCTATGAACATAACAATGCACTGGTAGTTCTGTCAAACACTTTAGTGAAGTCTATGAACATAACAATGCACTGGTAGTTCTGTCAAACACTTTAGTGAAGTCTATGAACATAAGAATCTGGTAGTTGAACGTAACAGCATCTAAGAAGACATTTTAAAAGTGATCGTGAATCTTGGGATTTCTTTTTACAATTTAGATTAATAATACAATAAATGTTATAATGAAAGTTATTATAAATGGGTGACTAACCGTTCAGTTCTATTGCATTGAAAACCAGAATAGAGATAGCAATGATGACACTTTGTCCTGACTCAATACCATTAATACCGGCATATATGTTGATTGCATTGGTGCAGAACACAGCTAGCATGCCCATGTAGACGTAGTAAAGTATTCCTGTAGAATACATCAGATATAATAACGAATACTTAAAACGGTTTAGGACTATTCCCATAAATGTAATATTTAAAAGAACAGAACAGGTCAAAATTGGTTAAAGAAAAGAACCTCATTAAAAATTTATTAAAATATATTCATAAATAAAGTTTTATAAATTCGGAATATACACATAGATTCTCAATTTACAAAAACTTCATTAGTTAAAATTCTCACCTATGTTAAGATCCATTCCGATTAGTGGTCGGAACGGTCTGGGCACAATGATGGTAGTAGAGCCAAAGTTGATTAGATAGGCCATTAGAAGTGGAAGGCTGGCGATAGTAGGCAAGACCAGTTTATGACGCCATTTAAGGTTGAGGGCATCATCCGCAAAACCAAGGAAAAGCGTGCAACAGATCGACAGCAAGGCTGCCAAGAACTCCACAAGCTTTATTCAGGAGTCGAGGAGAAATAAATTATCACATCCAATAATATGCTGACAATCTTATGTGAATAAAACCTATATAACGATATTCACCTCATGATGAGGAAATTCGTTGGGGTCCATCCAGTAATGCCAGAATGCAATTGGCATGAAGAGGAAAAGAGTTATTAAGTAAACTGCTCCTGCAAGAACTCCTTGAGCTTCCGGTCTGAAAACACAGAAAATCATATTCCATCAATGCATATTAACAAATGTTGTTTTAAATTGTAAAAAATGCTTTGTCAGTTTCTAAGGATCATTAAAATATTAATTAATTTTAGTGAACCTTTTAATATTGTGTGTGTACTTGCAATAGAAAAAAAATACGACTGTATGGGTAATCCCAATCTTCCTAGCTGGCAAACAATTTGCATGAGATTGTTTTTTGTCAACCTCAAATCTTAAAGCCTTGCAAGAAAGCCAGCCTACTTTGTCAGCCAAGAACATTGCTGTCTGCCTGTAATTCTGTCAAAAATATTAACAGGGTTCTCCCACTTTTCTTAATTTGAAAATGAAGGGATTTTCAAGGGTAAATTTATAAAAATTCAAGTGTTTTTTCTAGTGACATTCAAGCATAAATTAAAAAAATTTAACATTGTTTTAATACATGTATATAAGGCTCAACATTATATTCCTATTGATATGGATGCCCATGGGTCCCTAACCCAAACCTGTATCATTCAAATTAATGGAATTATATTATTTAATGGAACATTTGAAGCCCTGTGTATATATCATATAAAACAAATTATTAATATGTGAAATATGTTTCATTTTTGAATAAACTGGTTTAATATATTATTGTACAAAATTCAAGTAAGATTCAAGCAGTATTATAAAATTCAAGGTTTTTCAAGGGAGAGTAAGAAATCTGCATTAAGGATGGACAGCTGAGTAAGAGCAGAGTGATGTTTCCTAATGAAGCACAAGTGTTACAGTATTATGCTTATTGCCAACATGAAAGATGACCTCTAAATCAATGATGAATGACACAATCCTCACTAAGCTGTTTCTACCATTGAAATGTCCCTTAAGGTTATGGTATGAAAAGCTATTTATGCAGATGGAAGTAGTGGTTTATGCCAGAAGGAACCACCATTAATAAAACTATCTTTCTATCTGCAGGTGTTCATTAAATAAAAGTTGCCACCATTTATGAAAATCAAAGGATGGACCCATTTTTAACATGATGACTCATAATGTCCCCAAACAAAAGTGGTTTTAGAAATGTTTTTTGATTCTAAGATTAAGATCCTTAGTCTTTGGCCAGTAAATTTGTCAAATCTCAACTCTATTGAGATCTCCCATCTTTGGCCACATGGAATGAATACTGGGTTGTATAGTTTAAGAGCATCTAATTTAACTGTCATTTAATATAGGATAAATAGAGAATAATTGTTCTTAATCTGATGTCCAATATAAATAATCATCTGGATAAGTCATAATCAGTTTAGCTGGAGCAGACTAAGTTTATATATAACTAATATATGAGGGAATATTCAATTATCAGTTTTAAAAATCTATATTTTGGGACTTTGGTTTTTATAAACCATTGACAAACTTAGATATTCAAAATATATGATATTAAGTTAGGTAGTGATAATTCATTAGAAAAATTGTATGCAACTTGATGACTTTTATTTTTCATAAATTCTATTGTTTTAGAATCCAAGAATACATTTAAGAAAATCTGAGTACCTGTATCTTAAGAACTAATAAAATTTATTTCAATTTTGGCTGCTTCCTGTATTTAGATAACATTTTTTGAGTAGTATAGTAGTCAACTTATCATCAAGCTAAAGTATGAAATAACACAGACTATTTTCCAGACTGACTATATAGTTTGTTCATAGTATGTATATAGTCATAATTAGTATTAATTATATAGGAAAAAACAAGTTCTATAGAAATCCACTCTTGATCTGTTTCTTTATGGCCTCTACAAGAAGTGCAGTTGGCTAAGCCTCATCTTTCCTGGCTTTAATAAAGGCATGTAATGATCTCTTCTCCATTGAGACAGATACCAATTTCTTGAGGCTAACTTTTACAACAAAGAAAAAAATGAATCCAACAAATCAACAGCTCTTAAGCAATAGGAATAGCAGTATAAAAAATCCACTAAAGTCAAAATTTAGGGGCTCAAAATCAAAATAAAAAGAGTAAAATGTTGGGGGTGCAGATTTTTCACTTAAATATCTAGAATTATCACATTAATATCACTGAAATCAATTTTATAAAAATTGGGTAATCTTTTTCATAAATTTCATCCAATTTTTTCCTTAAAAAATAATAAAAATTGGGCACTAAATCCACTGAAGATTTTCATCCCTGGCTCTTGCATGGCCAAAGAAAGCCAACCCTAAATACTTTGTTACAGCCTGATGACTGGACTTCTCAAATAAATAAATAATGATGTCCATTTGACAATTATGTGCAACATTATTCACAGATTTATCAAACATCACAACAAACTCATTGGCATCAGCTAACTCATTAAGCAAATCAGCCTCCAAAAATGATACAACACAAAAACATAGGAGATATGCATATTTTGTGTGCTGTAGGATAACTTGTTTAACTAATTATGTATCTCCAAAATCATTTGGCAGCAAACTTTAAAAAGCATTTGTGCCTCATTCAGACATATGTATTGAGATGGATCCTAGGAGCAAAATTAGTTCTGGTCTTATAACAAACTCCTTTTGGACAAAATCAAAGGACTGTGGGACTACAGCAACAACATTTGTAAAAAAAAGATGCTAATGAGGAAGAAAAGGCATTAATGGAAGGAGTATTTAAAGAAGAAGACAAAGATCCTAAAATATAATCTACTATTATTTAAAAATCCCTTACAATAAAATAATGCAAAAGTTAGTTTTGTTTGAGAAATCTTCTCAATAAATTAACATTAGTTACTGATATTCAAAAATTTTTGAAAAATAGTGGAAACCCTTTATTTTTGTTTCTTTGAATACTATTAAGCATGTTTCATCATTATCATAAGTTATAAGCAGGAGTGAAATTATTTGTTGTCTATTCAAATACATATATAATATAAATTGCAATAATTAAAGATAAAACAAATCAGTCAAATAGAAAAAAATTACATTGGAGTTGGTAATTTTTTACTCATGTCTCTTCCAGAAAATCCAGCATCTATAAACATTTGTGTACATCTTGGTATAAGGCGCATAAGAAAAAAAAATCCTAATAGTGACATTAAAATTATAGAACATATTTTTATGTTCATATCAGGAGCAAAATTATCATTTATGTGAAGAATACCCTCCATTTGTTAGAGATGTTTTCATATATGAGCAAATTCGGTTAATTGTCACTATATATTAAAACTATGTATGTTTATAATTATGTATTATTTAAAACAAAATTGAATCTTGAGTAAAGATATAGTCTTTTTTGAAATGTTATATACATAACTTTTACAAGTTGAAACGCAGGGGCGCCGCTAGGATTTACCAGAGGGAGGCTCATTTTCTTACGGAGCCCTCCCTCCTTTTTAAAATTGAATTCACGATGAGAATGAAGTTGATTTTACAACTTTATCTTTATAATTATGTATATTGAATGTTTATAGTCAGTGTTTCTTCATAAGTTGTATTTAACAAATATTTTACATTATTATATTATACAAATTATTATAGGCACCATGTTTTGGGAATATAAATAGAGAAAGCAATTAGACAGTACTGTTTTGTTATATTTTACATTGTGAAACGAGTTTAACGAAATAATAGTAACTAACATATGCAGTTAATAAAAGCAAGTCAGTAAGTGAAAGTCAGTACCTGTGTATATTTACAATGTTTTCAGCCTTAAGTAAATCTTTATTTTTTTCTTCGCCTATATGTAGTTTACAAAGCAAATATAATACTCGATTGTCTTGTCAGCCTTGCCTTGGTTCAAATCCAATATAGAATCGCAATTGTGTCACAGT
Source organism: Vannuccia rotundouncinata (assembly GCA_034780395.1). Classification (NCBI taxonomy): domain Eukaryota; kingdom Metazoa; phylum Platyhelminthes; order Proseriata; family Coelogynoporidae; genus Vannuccia; species Vannuccia rotundouncinata. Next base: position 21,965 of record JAUZNC010011785.1, on the reverse strand, counting down.
GAAAATTATTGGCCAACCTAAAAGCCAGTTTAATAATAGAATGCTCTGTTTCAGTCAAGATAGGCCCTCTTTCAGTAAAGAGTGGCCTTTGCAGCGCGCGCTAGAAGGGGTCTCTGCAGAGAGGCCCCTTTACAGCGCTAGAGGGGCTTCTATCGTAGTAGGAGGCCCCTTTCAAGAGGCGAGGCTCCTTCAGATTAGAAGGGGGGTCGTTCGACCCTTAACGACCCTCCTGGCGACGCGCATGAAACGTATCGCTAATCTCTATAAATAAGTTGTAATATCGAATTTGATTGATCAACAATTTGTATTATATTTTCTTAAATGAAATATTTTGGCATTCTGCTCTGTATATGTTGAAAGTTTCTAATTACATGAGTTGGATACGCATCCGTATTCGGAATATATATATTTTTTAATGTATCAAACTTGAAAATTCTAATGAATTGCTCATTAAAACAAGAAATATGAAAATATACTTAGACTATTTTATTATTGTCTTAAGTAATGGGCCGAAATTGTATTCTTAATCTATAACTACTTCCAACATTGTAATTGAGATATAATTGTTAGTTCATACACCTCGTCCACTAAATGCGCTTTTTGTGAGACTGGAATTTGATGCGTTTAAATTTCTGTTGAAACTGGAAATTGTTTCATGCAACTACAGGTACTCAAAAAACACATGAAATAATTGTCATAGCTAGAATATAATATTGACACCAAAGACATTATACTATATATAACTACACTATATATGCAATCTAAAATTAAATGCTTAGCCGGCGTGTTAAGCAAAAAACGATCAAAAACTTTAAATTGATCAATCAAATTGAAATAATATGCCTATAATTTCAAATTAACTAATCAAATTGGTTTTTTATCTAATTTTAAATGCATTAATTTTAAGTTGCAGTTCTAGTTTAAAGTATAGATATAAAATGTTTATGATTGACACTAAAAAACGCACGAAACTCCAGTTTTATGAAAAAAAGCAATAATATAGATGAGGTGATAGATAAAGAGTGTTTCATAAGTCACGCCCCATTTAAGTAAGTTCCCAAAATATGTATTTCTAAAAATGTGTATTTGTTGAATACATTACAAAAGAGTAAATACATATACGTAAGTGTATGAAACATATTTTAATCAAACTATTCAATGTGTTGACTGTCCTTGCTCAATGCACCTATATGCACCGCGCTGAAAACTTTCCCTGTATATATTTCGGCATATTTCAGCTGATACAGTGTTATCTTGGTTAACAATTTTTTGTTGCAAATCTTGTAAATTTTGGGGAGGAGTTCTATAGACCCTGTTCATCAAATATCCCAAATACCAAATTCAAGAGGATTAAGATCGGGTGAATGTGAGAGCCACTCAACAGGTCCTCTTCTCCCAAAACACCTGCCTTCAAATGTGGGTTCCAGAAAATTTTGGACTGAAAATGCAAAATGGGAAGGTGTTCCATCCTATATAAGCCATAATCTTCTTTGTCTACGTGCGGGGACTGTATTGGGCATGAGCCACGTCTGCAACTTATGAAACACCTTGTATAGGAGTCTCCTGGCATGACACATTTCAATGGAATATATATTGAGCAATATATTTGAGTCCTTCTATGATTTGGGTAATAAGCCCATTACAATAGCAATATTGATGAATATTTACAAAGTGAACATGGTATTACAATTCTCCTAATTATAGTTTTACTGCAGAGAAATTACAATATACCACACCTCCCGGATATGTCACGGATTCGATTTACCTGTACAAAGTTATATTTCTGAAATTAGCTTATTATTACCTTATTATTTCAAATCTGCGCGCGTAGTTCTCCATGTGAAAAATATACAAAACATATTGAGAAAGTAAACATTCCATTTTTAATAAAAATTATTCTTTTATCAAGACTTTCTTCAAGTACGCGATTAATATTCTACGGCCAAACTAAATAAAATCATAACAAAAATGGAAGCCAAAATTTCAAAAAGAAAAGTATATTAATATATTATTAAACAAATCAAAGTAGATATTATAGTATGTAGTCAAAACGTTAAGTCCACCAGGCAGCTTATATTAAGATTTTTCAGTGCCCACCTCTTTAATGAGGAATCAAATTTGTGGTAATAGGGAAAAACAAGCAAACAAGTAGAACAAAAGAAAAGAAACAGAATTTGGTATTGCAATATATTGTTGTGTAGTACATGTTATTAATGTATGCTCTGCGAATATGGCCAAGGTATTAAGAAAATGCCGATGAATATATTTTTATACTAACTGACTTTATAAAACACCATTGATTACAAAGATAATAAATAAATATTGAAGCAATGTTTGGGCTATATAAGATATAACAACTGTAATAATTAGAAGTATAAATTATGTATTATACAGAAGTAAATGAAGAGATGAGGATAACAGCTTCGTGTGGTAATTATTTAAGTCTAAGATCGTAAAAATTAACTTTATATTGATTATTTCAATCTTATTTTGTGAATGAATTAAATCGACAATAAAATCTTGCGAAACCACTCTACATTTGTGATTTGTACACTATGTAACACAGTTAATGAACAAATATACGGTTTTTTCTTTTTACAAACAATTTGCTCGTGTGATTTAGGTGTGAGGAAGGTTAAAAAAATATTTTAGACAATGAATAATGGAGCGAGGAGCAAAGAGCAAAATATCACATATAAATGGGGAGACGGAATGCATTCAATTGCAAACCTAAAAATGAGAACCAGCTAGTAGTAGATAAAGGGTTGTCTCGAAACTACCACGGTGGACCAATCAAAAGATTGATGTGTAGGTGTGTGTGTGTGTAGTTTAGGTAAGTTAAGCCAAATATGTTTGTAATAGTATATGAATAGTAATATAGAAAAGACAAAGCGGTTGCTTATAAATGTGCAAAACTAATCAAGTTGGTATGTTGCAAACATGGTGGATCCGAAATGGAGATAACGCATAGAGTAGTAATATTAGTAATAATAATAAAATTTACACAAAGTAAGAAAGAAGCAGTATGTATAAGTTAAGTAGTATCATGAAAAATGCAGAAATGACAATCAATTAAAAATCAGATGAGATGTACAATGTTGGTTGATTAATGCAGTACTAAAAAGTGGGACTTTACCCTTTACCCTATAGGGCGACCATTTGCTCGTTTGCCAATGGATAATAATTCAATGCGTGGTTAGGATCATTTGGTATAATCAATCCCAGACACACAAAACATAGGCAGTAGATCAAAGTATAAAAATTCGCCCAATTTAAAATTATTGTTGGAAAGTTAT
>JAUZNC010011785.1:3830-18569 GCA_034780395.1 Vannuccia rotundouncinata | reverse complement strand
GCTAGATGAGTTTTGTAGAATGGTACTTCGGTAAATTTAAAGAGTGACATTGAAAATAAATATTTTCGAATACATATCCTACGAAGAAAACATCCAATGTCATTACTAAGGTTTTATTCTAATTGGTATCTTTGTACCTTTTATTGAGAATTTGATTGGGATTTGAAACAATATAAATTTATTTCATTGCTTTGTTAACTGATATCAGTTAGATCTTCTTGATCTTGGAAGCTCGAATTTCTGGGTTGCTCTTTCTGATGTCCTCCTGCGCCATGCCTTGATAGTCGTAGGAACAGCCGTGCTTGTCGGAGTACCGATGCAATGAGCAATAAGTTCCTCCGCAGCGACATTTCAGACCTGGTGGAGTAGTAGGGGGTGGAAACATACTAAAAGTCTTTCCTTAGAAAACAGCCTTTGTTAATATATATACAAAAATATTTATATGTGAATTTATTAAAATACATATAAAAAATGATATATAGAAAAATCCTTAAATCTTATTTCACATCACCTGTAAGGCCAACGCGTTTTCTGCAATAGTTACATCTTGTAATGACTTTCCTATTGCCACCCGGTGAAGAACCTAGAACAGAAACCGAGTCATATTTTCACTATACATTTTAAATATACTTGAAGTTTAATCATTGTAGGAAAGCAAATTTACTCATGGAATCCGAAGGACTGGGAGAGGATGGTTCACCTCGAACACTAGCTGGAGCAGAGTGTGTCTCGGAGGTTGTTGACGGGAGCGAGGAAAACCCTAACGAGTGACAGTTGCTTGCTGAACCAAGTGAATTTTCTACAAAAAACAAAGAAAACGTTTACTTCAACGTGAAAAATGACCTCACCGATAAGCCAATCATTTTGATTGGACGACTTCAATATAGAATTCGTTAACTTTTCTTTTTCTCACTCTCTGTTATCGTATCAAGAGAGTCCACTGAAGTAACATCCGAATTGGAGAGTGACGAGGCATTTGTGGGTGGAGGTAGACGACGTTTCAGAGACGGTAGTATTGATGCTGGGGGGGAGGTGGGAAGAGTGCCGATGACTGCTGTTTGTGGACCCCTCATCATTGGAGAAATCGAGGGGGTGGAAGAAGAGGAAACTAGCTGTTGTTTAGGCTGACTTGTTGGCCCAATACCGTTCGTGGTACTAACAGAGTTGAATTGGGGTGGGTGTAGGTCAGCAAAACATTTGGAACACATGTCCTGATATTGGGAGCTAGCATAGAAGCCACAACCCTGTTTACAGAGATGGTGACCGGGATTGTTCGAGTTGTTCTCCTCCATACCACAGGCGTAGGGGACAAGTCAGAGCACAGCTAGCAAGCTTCCCTTCCTCAATAACTAGCAAACACAAACACTTTTCACTGTGAATGAGAGACTCGATATCTGTAGTAAAAAAGAGTTGTTGATTAATTAGTATCATATTCTAAACAATGAACTGTGATAAGAGATAGTTGTAAAAAATAGATCAAATAAATTAACACAATTCACAAAATAATCCTATAATTTTTCTTTGATTTTTAACTTTGGTGGATTATTTAAATAAAAAGAATATTTTGACTCAATTCACAAAATAAATACTTATATAAAAATGGAACGAATAGTGATTTAAAACATACAACTTACATATTTTATTCAATGTTGCTCAATGGAATTTTTTTTAAAGAAATATGATTTACTATTTTGAGTGCACTTTACAGGCAAAAGCAACTATTTTTTATAGACATTAATGAGCATAGAGAAAAAAAATCCCATGATTCAAAACAATTTGTCTTTTGGATCAAGACAAAATGGCAAATTATATAACAAAATATACATTAAAAGTATAATGCCCAAAATATTAAAACATAAAACTAAGCAGAATGACTATTACAAACTAAATACAAAGTGTAAAATAAGTGTAACATATGTTCAAAATCAATAAATAGTGGAACAACATTGGAGACTTTATTTTGTACAATTTACATAATTTTCTGTACAATTTATTTATAAATTATATTGAATATATTTTATTTCTACTATTTATTGAAAAAATGTTTTTACTGTCTTCTCTTTTCTTAAAAATAGACAAAATAATATCTCAAAGTTTTTATTGTGGCTATTCCACAAAAATTGTGGAAATATCACATTTAAAAAATAAATTAGCAAAAAATATAATAATTTCATATTTTTAATTTGGTTCAATCCCCATCTATGATGAGGCAGAAATGCACAATTATACAAGAAAAAAACACTAAGTATTAACATAAAAATACACTAACATGTTGCTGAACAATTATAAAAACAAATATTATGAGTAGAATTTTAAAAACATGATCAAAAATATTAATTTTAATGTTTTGATAACCTCTCAATTTTTTTGATTTTTTAAAATTATTTTTTAACGATTTTGTTTTTAGCTATACTTAATTGTTTAATAAGCTTAGTTATCCACATGACTTAATTATGGTAGTGTAATGAATTAAACTCATTGAATCAGTGTAAATTATGTCATGCTAGTGTGCATATAAAATTTAATTTTAATTTGGTACAAACTTTCATTACTATGTGCAATCAATGCATAGTAAAATTAAAACACTATGTATAATAATAATAACCAAAAAATTGAGTTGTTGTTATACAATCAAACATATTTCATAAACCAATGTACAAAATTTTTCTGAATAATAAATTAAACTAGTCCCCTAACTGTATTTATCATGATGTTTGATAAAATTTTGTTAATATGCGATGATTGTCAACAAATAATCCTCAGTCTAATATACTCTGTGCATATATCACTTTAAAATAGTATTTTGTCTATTTTTGAAGAAAAAAGAAGACAGTAATTTTTTTTTCAATATTTAGTAAAAAATAAAATTTATTCAATATAATTTATAAATATATTGTACAAACAAAAAAATATGTAAATTGTACAAAATAATGGCTCCAATATTGTTCCACTATTTATTGATTTTGAACATATGTTACACTCATTTTATACTATAATAATATATTTTAAATTAAAATATAGTTTGTAATAGTCATTCTGCATGCTTTTATGTTTCAATGTTGGACACTATACTTTTAAATGTAAAATATACCATTTTTTCATATAAACGGCCAAATAGGTGGCCATTTTGTCTTGATCCAAAAGTCAAATTGTTTTGGAGCAAGAGATTGATAAATGTACATAAAAAAATGTGTGCTTTTTTTGTCCAACATGTAACAATAATTTCACTAAGCGACATCCCTACTATGGTCTTAACTGTAAATATATTTTGGGGAATGTTCACCTGAACAATACATGGTCTACATCTAGTTGAAAGAATTCAATAATGTTAACTGAAGTTAATGTTAACTGGGTGATGTAAATGATAATGTTAATAAAAGTCCCAATCATAACATGTAAGATTGCTTATAACATATCATTTTCCAACCACATTTTGTTTGTAGTAACTAATATGCAGCCAATAAATTTATGCTATATGGAGGTGTGAGAGTTGTTGATTTCATTTTTTATTTCTTAATGGGCTCTCTGACGATTGTCTCTTGGTCAGTCTGTTCTCCTTCGACTATGATGGCTTCATTCATGGTTTTCAACTATTTTTATGGATTTTTCGCAATGACAAAAAGTGTAAAATTTTTATAAAATGCACTAAAATATTGCAAATGTTTATATAATTCGAAAAAATCTAATAAATGTGAATAATTAGGAATCTTAAATCAGATTTAATTTTGCATTGGAGAGATTGAATATAATTTCAAGTATTTCCTTTGATTATAAAGTAATTTTTTTTATTATTATATAAAAATGTACTATATTTAGAAATACTATATACAATTTTGATGGAAGAAATAAAAACAAGAACATTCAATGAATATATGTATATTTTTCTAAAGAAGTAAATGGAGATAGTTGGTAGTAGGTATACATAAATATACAGTAGATTGAAAGTATTTAAGTGTCCATGAAAATAATAATAATAGATATATAAAGAATGTGTGCAACAGAATTGACATGTTTTTATTATGCATTATTAGTCTTAATTACCTTGCTTGGAGTACAGTTGCATATTGGACAATTTTTAAATTGTGTTTACAATCATCCCAGAGTGCCATGTGACTACAGGGTAACAAAAGATTATTTGCTTTTTGTTTGTAACATGCTTTACAACAACATTTGGCAATGAGACAAAGATTTTTTTATTATAGAGACATTCCCTTTCTTTGATCAGACTGGGTGTGGTCTGTTGATTTCCAGCTTGAATGGTACTTAGCTTAGGAATTGTTCCATTATTCTGATCAAGAGTTGTAACCGCAACATGTGATGAATTTGGTTCCAATTGTAGAAAATGACATGCTGACAGAAAATTCATCCTTGCAGAGAGCTTTTTTTGTCTCATAGTTCTACAATATACAATAGAAAATGTGAATTTATTGAAGTGAACTTTACATTCTTACTTGATGATAATTTTATAATCTTTTTGTAAAGTCCAGCTGAATAACAAACTCGAATATCCGGTTTTTACTTGAGAAAATTTTTGACAATACCTTCAACTGACCATGCACTGTATGCAAAAGAGTAATGACTTCAAATTATAAATTTCTCCATTTTTTAAATGGGTGAGTTTCAAATAAGGACCGGCATGTGGGGAAAACGTTGATGTTCATTAGTTGACACATCTTCAGTCATCCATCAAGAGAGCCTTATTCTGCATGCAAAACATTCAACACTATCAGTAGTTGTCAGATGGTTTGATACTTGATAAATAATCCAGTTTCAGCGATAGATCTTGTAGAAGAAAAGTCATGGTGCCATGAGACTAGACTCTCAATATGTTCTTCCAGATTATGAAACTTATAGTGGATAGTTAGAGTTTCCAATAAAATGAGATAATTGAATTGTTTAAAACTTGCATTGTAGTCACTTAATAGCTGAAAAATAATATACTGTATAAAAAAAGATTTAGATTTGTAGACTATATTGGAAGAAAGTTGTAATAATAATGATTAAATTTTGAACTATTACATATTTGGGCATGGCTACTGGGCCCTGAAATGATTAATGTGAATTTCTCAAATTACTTGTAAATAAATATAAAAATATATACTGCACATTTCTATTGTAATTAAAAATTTAAAACAGTAGCAATCTGTCATAGCCATTTTGTATAAACATCTCACCAAATAATATGGAACAAGAGTAATCTTACAAGGCTCAATTAGTTTACTGATCAATAGCTGGCATAGTACTCTACAGACATTCGTCTAAATGGTTTATGCTATTATGCCCACCACAATAGAGTATATTTCCACATCTACAGGCTCATCCCATGCAAGGCAACATCATAAATTGAAATAAAGTATATGTATGCATGGTAAGATTATATTACAACTTTGCATTCATATACTGTGTCTCATTAGTCAATAACTAGTTAAACATTGTAAACATATGTGCAATTTATACTTTTAAAAAATATCTAGAAATAGTTAAAATTGAATTTTGAAAATTCAAATCTTCCATATGCAACATAGTCATTTATTTTTGATACAAATAATTAATCAATTTTTTAATAGTAAAACCAAATTCTCCATATGCAATATTTACTCATGACTATATAATTAAATAAAGCACTTACTCTGAATAGATGGATGATAAAACATAAAGGTAAGGATTATAATAATATAGCAGTCAGATAATTTAGATAAATGTAATAGAAAAAATGGGAGAGAGACTGTCAAGGTGATGACTGTAGCAGAGCTTGTAAAAAGAAGAATGAAATCAACAACTCAAACACCTCCTTATGCAATGATACTTAATTCTCATTAATCAGAATTTAACTTGTAAAGGTATAAATTAAACATGTGAAAGTGGGAAAGAAATTTAACTAGTAAGGTTGGTGGGGTCTTTGTTAGAACAAAGGATCACTTGTGTGGTCTGGACGTCCTCTTTTCCTACTACTCATATTGTTACCAAATAACAAATAAAGCTATAATGCTATGCATATAAAGATAAGAAAAACACTTAATGTGAATAAGGTTTACTTATAATGCATAAATTGTCCATTCCATGGAATATGTAACAAGTGAGTTTCACCATACAGGCATCAAGGATCCAGGTCTAACTGATTTTAAATACTTTTCAGTCAAGAAATTAAAATCCAATGAACAATTAAGTATAAATTAAATAATGAACAAAGAATCATAATGATCAGCTGTCCATATATTATAAATCCTAGATCTGTAATTGTAATAAACAAAAAATCAATAAATCAGATTAATTAACCAATTTACAATTATGTTTATTAATACTCTTAAAACTTCTCTATAAATAACATGTACTTTCAGGGTAAATTTCTAACAAAATTGACTCACAATAAAGTACAATGAAAATAAAATCCTAAATTGAATTTTAATAATATTACATTATTTATTGACTGTAAATGCTATATTTTGGCTGTATTTAATATAATTGTGAATTAGACTGTTTAATGTGAAGGTGTTTTCCATCATATGGAATTCCCAGAATTATCAATGTTATAAATATTTAGAATTTTTCAGAAAATAGAAATGCAGAAAATGTTTTTGAAAATCTGATTTTAAACATACTATTGGTAAAAGGTTAAGAATTACATTGTAATGTGTTGGTGTTAGTCATATAACCAATATGCACTATACAAATTACCAATTGATTCCATGAATCATTTTAAACAAATTTATATAAAAATCTAAATTATATACAAGAACTATGATATAATATTTAATATTGAAACAACAACATTTTTTATTTTTAATAAAATTATTTTCTTTTAATATAATATAAAGCAGTTAAATTCACAAGAGTGTTGTGTAAAATATTTAATAAAATAAATTTAATAAAAGAAAGCAAAATAAAAATATATATATTTAAGTTATTATTTATAATAGAATTATATTTTTTAAATTTAATATAAAGCAGTTAAATTTACAAAAATAACATGTAAATCATTGTGCTAATTGAGGACCTATATTAGGCTAGCAGGTTAATAACCATAATTAATTTTAAAATATAAGGAAAATACATGATTTTATATTATGAATATAGACCCAAAGATAACCTTTTTACTCCCTTTACTCTGGCATAAAAAAAAAGAAAAATGTACTCCATGGGATGCAAATATTATGATTAATTATAATATATATAAAGAATTGATATTTACATGCTATATATTAAGTGCAGGTAAAAGATATTAATGTTTTATAAGCAAACATGTCTTTTTTCTATGACAATTATATGTACAAGATTTTATACAATTGCAATGTTTATCATGGTGGCCACACCATTTAGTTTAAAAAATTCAAGTATATGGATAAAATTCAGTGATTTTTCATTATTTATATGCATTTAAATTTTTTTCAAAGAGCATTCTTTATTTTTTTAAAACATGTCTTTCCATAAAAGATTAAATATTTATAAAAAGCTTAAAAAATCTTATTTTTAAGCCCACACCTTTAATCATATATATGGAGTAAAAAATTGTTATGGTGTGGTAGACCCTGTGGAGGCTTAGAAGTAAAATTGTTTTTAAAATGTTTTACTCCAAATATCTGATTGATGGTGTGGTGACCTGGCTTAGCCAGCAGAGCTTACTAAAACAAATAAATAATGGTAAATAATGAATAAGCACAAAAAATTCAGGTACAGTGGTTATAAAGCTTCTTTAACTATTTCCAATCTTCAGCATTTTCAGGCAGCAGAGGGATTAAATATTGAACATGAGTATAGAGATAAAATTGGATAAATAATTATAATATTCTGCATAGCACAAAGATTTTATATTCTGTAAGTACATTTCATATGATTTTTATCTGTATAATAAGAAAAATGACCATCATGAAAAAATCCAATTACATAATTAGAAAATCAAGTATATTCAATAATATATATATATATAAAATTGGTCTCTGCAATCTTTGCAATAATTAAAATACAAAAAATTTTGTAAGAAATCATAGCAACTATTTAATATTAGTATGTTACCTACCATAACCTTATTATTTTATCCTGAATAAAAACATAACCATTATATGTATTTTATTATTTATTATTATTTATATTAATACATATATGTAAATAGACTAAAAAAGTATTATGAAAGAATTTATAACTCTAATTGACCAACCACAATGTAGTTCCACTTTCATTAGATTTAATCTTCATTAATAGTGAATAAATTTTCCTAAATCTTTTAAAATAATTAAACTATCAATTTTAACAGTAGATGTGTACATTAATATTTTTAGGAGAACTTCTGTATAGACTTTTATTCATTCAATCATTATGCTAAGCAATTATTAAGTAAATTACTTTTATAGTGATAATTTAATAATACTTCATGTATATAAAAAGCAATTAAGAATTATATTAACTTTCTGCAAGCAAATTTATTATCTACTTACAACTTAATAATAAATGTAGTACCTCAACCGAATTTATAACGTCATCAACAAAGAGAAATAATTTACAAGATCGAAACTAAAACTATGGACAACAAAGATAAGCGCCAAGATTTACTGTAGTAAACATTCAAACATGTTTTATCAAATCAGATAAAATTTTATCATAATTTGGCTGTGAAAAATATCAATAGTATTATAAAATCATTACATTTCTAAATATGTATTAAAGCCTATATTCGTGAATTTCTAAATCGAATACAAACGAATAAAAGTGTCGTTTTGTCATTCCTTTTTCTGTATCGATAAAAATTGAACAATTCAGAAATTGTTGATATATTTCCATTTCGAAATAGTTATATCCATAGAGATATAATTACTACTATACATAGTATATATAGTACATTAAAAGTATAATTCAACATCTTTGGTTATATACCTTTTATTTTAAAAATGGTTCTATATTAAAGAGTTGAATAAATATTATATTAATATGTATAATCAAATTAATCATCCAGTTTTAAATAATTATCGGATGAAAACCAGCATGAAAAATGTGATCGTTTAATAATCGGTTAAAGTATATGAGTGGTTGGTACTCGTACTATATATATATATATACGTGAAATTTTTTTGTTACATTTAGTTAATCTTTTGTCAATAACCGAACTTTAATGCAAAAACTGCAAGAGCACCCATGTTTCACAAAAGCTATTCGTCCGATCATTCTACGGTTACTATATAGGCGTTCATTCTTCTAATATAACTCTACTATTTTGCGTTCGACAAACAATAATTTTCAATTGTAGACATTTTAATTTACTTGCTTTCAGTTTATAATTTTGATTTCCCTTTCAACAATTTTTAACAATCTTAATCTTATATATTGAAACATATTACGGATAGCATGATTACATTATATAAGTGTCAAAATATCAAACAATTCATTTCTGATTTAGGAATTGCGAATTATTACTGTGGCAATCTAATTTTTGTAGTGTAATAAGAGTTATTACATTTTTTTTAGTTATTAATTAAAAAGTAAAGAATTATTAATTTTTTTTCTAATTTACAAAATATGTTTCTACCACATGAATATTTTCTATGATTTAATTGCTGGTTATTTTATTTGTTTGCTAGTATGTTTACTAGTATGCTTGCAGAATAGTAAAATCGTATTTGAGAAACGTATACCAGAATGATGTTGATTCTACTAAAATTTTAAATGAATAACATTGTACTTTCTTCATTTCAATACAATAAATATTAATAATATATGCAGAGTTTATTCACTAACAGATAGTTTAAATGGGTATTTTAAGTTTATGAAGTATTTTTACATGTTTCTTTCAAAAAGCTTAAATCAATCATCATAAAAATGTAATAAATGAAATAACTATTGAAAAAATACAATATTATTAATATTCTTATATTATATTCTTATATATTATGAAATAAAATATATATTATTACATATACACAATAGAAATACAATACTGCGAAATATCTTACATATACACCACATAAATTTACTACGTCAACTAGTATTGTGAGTAGAATCCGGCAACTGCAAGTTATGTTGACTGAAAAGGTGTTTCTTCAACCAGAACAAAGAACTTAAGATTTTACCACAAACAGAACAGGGAAAGACGGGTGCCGAATGTTCATGCTTTCTCCTGATGTGCCAACGAAGGTTGGCCTGAGTAAGGAATCCTCTCGGTTGACTGTTAATTGTCGTGGGACATTGAATGCAGAAGTATCGAATTTTCTTCTCATGACTGCCCTGTTCATGATCTATCAGAAGAGTCTGGTATAAGTGAAACAAAGCAAGAACATTAAAAGAAAACTTATTCAGAAATGACAATAAATTTAATTATTATATCACATTAGAATAATAACACTGGTATCAATTAAATTGGTTGCTGAGAAGTAACACCAAAAACGCAGGATTAAAAAAGTAGGTCACTTATTAAGACGTCTCTATTGCATACCTTTCTTTTGAAACCCTTGCCACAATATTTGCAGCGATGGTTGAGCTGTTGACCCAGACGTGGATGGCGAGTTCGAAGATGATCGAGTAGAACATCAGAACGTGAGAATCCAAACCCACAGTCCGGACAAATACAGGGCTTCTCTCGATTAATAACTGTACGCGCTGGGCAGATTTCTTCCTCTAAAACACACCGTTCTGATTGTAGCTGCCTTTTCGGGTTGGCAGTGAAATTATCTTCAATAGATTGTGAAAAGTTTTGCCAACATATTGGTTGTGTTTGTTGATTGTTAGAGACGCTAGACTGTTCGGTTTCCATGGGAATGTTGGAGATGTGAACGTCACATTGTGGACAAGCAGTGGATTGCTTGAAATTGTTGCAAAGCAAACTGGAATTAATTGCTACAGTGGATATTGGGTTCATTAACTTGAACTCGGTTTGTGTAGCAATGGATGTAGTGATTGCGCGATGATGCATGAATTTAACGTGACGATTGAGAAGGTGTTTATTTGCAGATCGAAATTTACACTGAAAACAACGATGAATCCAGTTACTCTGAAAGAGAATTCAAATGGTAATTACGATTATAAGTTTAAAAGACTTTGTGATAAGTTAAATGACACATATCGATACTATAGATAAAATGGAAATCTTGTGTCTTTTTATGGATAAAAATAATATGTTCTCGATGTTATGATTTTTATTACAAATATCCGTTGTTTAAAATTGTAAATGGTTAAAAATTACCTGGCTGCTAATGTCTCTAAACCCTTGATTACCTGTGCTAGATGTTCGGAATTCAAATGTGTAAGAACTGGTTCGACACTCCATGAGAAGAAGGGACAGTCTATGAGCGGGCAACGATATCGCACCTCCACTTCTCCTGCTATCCTCCTCCTCTCCTTCTTGCTGTCTGTTGGATTGAATGATAGAGAAGGAAAAAATGGAAAACGAACAGTGATTTTCTTCATAAAATATTCTGAGAAGCACAAAATATTTATACTTAACTTTTGTTATATTTTACCTGTAAATATTTACGATTTTATTTAATTTAACTTTTTACTGTATACAAGGCAAATAAAATAAGTCAAAACATATTTTCTTGCAGAAAAATAATATAGTAATTATGAGATTTTCGTAATTTTAATTCGATGTGGTTGGTAACGATAATAATCTTGGTTGTATAATTTTTTTATTTTAAATCATAATAATCGTAATAATTAAATTATCGTATTGGGTAACCGATATAAAAAATATCCTGTAAAGCACTTTAAAAGAAGATTATATAGTGTATAATTAAAACACTACAAAATGTACACAAAGTCCACGTTTTTTAGATGGAAAAGTTCGTGTATATTTTGAAACAATAATGTTAAATCTAAAAATTAAATTAAAAAATATTTAAAAATATAAATATATGGTTTGATAAGAAAATGCTCTAACAAATTTAAAAAAATAAAAAATTCGTGTATGTTCGTGTGTGGAAGCGAATTTCGTGTATCCGTGGACACACTGTAAAAATATATCTTTGCTTACCAAAACGTTTCTGTTTATTTCCACGACAACCAGTCCTTATCATTGTGGTGACACGACCCCTCTGTGTTGTTACTTTTTGTGTCTTGTTTAGAGTTGCTTCTTCTTGATCTTGTGCTACAGTAAGAACCTCCCCATGGTCTACAGGGATCGATACTGTGCTATGTCCGTTTGAGAGTGACGCTGAATCGCCTCCATTACCAGTGCAAAATTGACTTAAAAAGCCAATAACCAGATCAACTGGACCATTGATGACGTCAGCATGATCGTTATTAACGTTCACTGTGTTGTTGAGTAAATTGAGAACTGTACTGATGTGAGGAGAGCGGATTCTTACGGAGATCTCAGAGAAAAGAAGCTGGGAAGATGTTGAAGAAGAAGTGAAATACGCTTTTAAAATGAAATTGAAGGATATAAAACTAACCAAAACTTTGACTCATACAACTTGAATAAAACGAATTATTAGAGTAATAATTTAGTTTTTTCAAATAATGGTTTTATAGAATTATACCTAGATTATATTTGATAGAAGCCTTAAAGCTCTTAATACCTCAAGTTTACGCACATCGAGCAGGACCGAGGGAGATAGAGGAGGCTCCCCTTCTGCCTTCAGAAGTGGTACAGATGGTGTAGGGGAGGTAGAATGGTCAGGCCAACCTTGAAGCATGGCCCAGTCCACTGATGCGTTAATAGGAGGTCTGCGAGGATAGGAATGTTCTTCGTCATAATTGATCCAGTCGTGGAGGTCTGCCTCTTCAGCTATTACTTCCTCAAATCTATCCACTTCTAAGTCAACGATAGGAGGAGTGGGGCAGTTCTGAGGATTTAAGGATGTCCAAATATTTACCGTTGTGCACAAATTATTTAAATGCATATTTTTTGAGGGTACTAGTGGTAATTGGAATAATAACTGTACATTTACAGCAATAATCTGGTTTTTATTAATTAGGTAATCCGTTTTTTATAGAAAATACAAATTTAACGATTTTCTATTTCAACATAATTGAATGAATGAACACCTGCAAATCGATAGCATAGAGATGATCAAGCCTGAGTGGGTCATAGTCAGAAGTATTGTCGCCCTGTAGAAGATCCGATGGACTATCCATTAGGGATTGAACTAAAAGGTAGAAACAACTTAGAAAAACAAAAATATGCATGAAGCTATCTTTTAAAAATTAAACAATTGAAACAAATTTTACTAGGTAGAAAAAACGGGGTTCGTAACAATTTCACAAAATAAAGATTTCAAGTTTTTCAATATTATATAAAAATTTACACATTTTACATAAATATACAAAAAGCTGGGAGTTCAGAGTTGTAGCTGTTCCCAGTTGATTCTGCCTTCTTAGTCAACATGTCTATATCCCAAAGAAAGTTCTTCTTCTCAAAAAAATTTTTTCACACTTTCTTGATAATACCCTCCAATTCCTTAGACTCATCATATTTTCATTTCTAGAACTTGTCAGTCTCCTTCTTCGTTTTTGTATAATACAATTGCAGTTGTGACTTGGTTGTATCAATGCACATGTTGCAAATGTTTACATTTTGAATGTCTCTAACTTTGAGACACGTTGCTAATGCATCATTTGGCCACCAATGGTTGGCATAAAAATTATTGCAACAAATAGAAAAACATTTCCACAAAGTGACTTGTCCATGGTATAATTATATTCTAACTATGTCCTACAATTTCTTCTTAGAAAGACTCAGACCTATTAATGAGATAATCAGACAAGAAAGCATCCATTTCAATGTAGTGTTTGTTTAGAGGCATTATTTTTCTGTGCCTGTTTGTCTGATGGGTTTGTAGTCATCTCAGCTTTGAGATATTTGATTGTTTTGAAGTTTTAAAAGCAGAACAGCCAAGGTCAACCCTGGAGATTAGTTTCCAGATTTTATTGACGTTGGAAGCCATTTACTTGTCATGAAGCAAAACACGAGATTCTCCATAATCCTCTCCATTTACAGAGTAAATGTTTGAAAAGATAATACAATGATGAGAGAAAATGGTCAACACCTCAAGCAAGAGCAATGTTGGTTTTGTGGAAAACATTGAGGAAGGTGTGGAGTCCACAAATTAAGATTTGTTTGTCTCCAGTCACCTGCATTGTGTTTGGCAAATTTTTTAGAGTGCCTAATTCACACTGACAGTAAATTTGAAAGTTGTAGTAAACCTTTCATTGTTAAGGATTACGCCAGAACCCTTTCAAAAAGAACTAATTTAATTTTAATCGATATTGACACCAATTTGGACAATATAGCAATTCTATTGCTAATACAAATTGGAATATGGAAAATATGAGTTTCCTGAAATATAGTTAAAGACACATTTAAAAAAGTATTACAGTAAGTTGAAAAACTTGAAAATTGTGATATTCACAATTTCATAGGAGTCTGTTTTTCAAGGCTGTTCAAAATCAATGTGAACACTGAAAAACTGTTAATTCAAAGCAATATTTAATAAAATTGTTATTATAATTTCATTATGTAATTATTTTAAATAAAATGACTAAAAGAGAATTCTACATATTTGACAACATCGATAAACAAGCAACATAGTTGAATTAGCTGTTTTTGAAACCTAGAGTACTTATTTAAAAGAAATGTTAATAGACTATTTCAATGGTAATTACAGCAATTATTGATGCCCGATGAAGAGTTTCATTAATTAAAAATGAGGAAGAATTGAAAAAATCAGTACAAAATATTTATAAAATTTCAGAAAAACATTTTTTTTCAAAGAGAAGATATATAAAAAAAGGTATCCAAAATACCTTCCAACACTT
>JAUZNC010011784.1:9279-74360 GCA_034780395.1 Vannuccia rotundouncinata | reverse complement strand
AAATAGCAAACATATAATAATTATATGAAAGTACAATATACCTATAGGTACTTATAATATATAAATATATTCACTTTATTATAAAAGAAAGATATTTCAATTTTAGTATAATATAATGTTATACATAATACATTTTACCTATATAATTGTATGCCTAGTTATAGTAATTTTGAATGATATCCTATATGAAATACTGTAAACATATAATCTCATATTACCAATAAACATGGAAAATATTGAATTGTATTCAAGTATATATAATAGGTTAAATGGAGTTCATATTATATATAATTCTGTGTAGAATGAACAAGTTTCTAAAAATAGTTTTCATAGGAAAAAGCTGAGAGGTTTTAATTGGCTATTGAAAAATAGCAGCATTTGCTATCCCCGTCGGGTAAAGTAACTTTTATTTCATAGCAAATGTTGCTACTCTTGTCAGGAAAAGGTTAATACATATGATATAACATTTTAAATCAGTTTCTTTTTCAAATATTTTATATTTAAATTATTTTCTTAGTATTCAAATAGTTAACCCTTCTTTTGTTTAAAATATATAATAATATGTAATATTCATCTTTTCACCCTCTTGTCTTTTTATTATTTCTGTAATGTTGATTTATTATTATATTATACTTAAATTAAATAAATAGATGATTTCATGAAGAAATGCTACTTTAGATGTTTATAATTAAACAAATTTTCAAAAAAAAAATTGATCCCTTTTGTATTAAAAAAGAATAACATTTGTTCTTTTATTTTGATTGTCTAAATGGATGCTGGAACCTCTTCTAGTCAAACATCTTTAAGTTGGAGATGAACTTAGAGTCCACATTTCAGAATGACCAATCATCCATTACCATACTGGACAGGTTTTGAAGGAATATAAATTCGAAATTGGGCAGTGTGTTCTGAACACTACCAGCTGCTTGTTAATGCAAACTTGTGTGAAAATTCTGGAGCTTTTGTGGCAGAGGACAACTAACTTGCCATGAAATATGCAAATCAGCACCATCTTGTTTACTGCCTCCATTCTTTGTAGTGCTTGGACTTAAAAATGCTTCTTTCCCATGCAACTGCTGAAGACCAACAGTTAGGGTAGCTAGATGGTACATAACATTGTAATAGCGATTTCGATTTTTTCACTATCCAACAATAGGAAACATTTGTAGAATTTTAAATACCAATATTTTGTTTCAGAATAAGGATTTTGTACACAAGTATAGAAATTATAAATGTGCTGTGGTGTTGCTAGCGGCAAAAGTAGTTAAAAGGTTGTTAGATATGTCAATTTCAATATTTCTGAAAATTATTACATTTTTGTTTACTTATTATACAATACAGGCCTGTGATTGTTCCTCAAATTTCACTATTTTCTTTAAATTTGGTTTTTTGGACAACATTCCTCAAATTTCAATAAAATGCTTCAAATAATTATTTTGGCGTCTTTAAATGTCTTCTAGAATAAGAACTTGCAAAAATTTCGGCATAGACTATGCTGACAACAGCATTTACTAAAGCACTTTTAGACTACCTTATTTTTGTATGCACATAAATTTTTAAAAATATATTGAGTAAAGTGCAATAATTGAATGTTGGTGGCCTTTAAGGGGAGGTGGAGGCCATTTTAAGAAAAAAAATCACATTGCACCAGTATGTTTGGTTTTTATATTGCAACACAAAAACTACTTTTGGACCCTTAAAATGTGCTTTTCAATTCCTCAGATTTTTGCAAAATATTCCTCAAATTTTTTGAGGGGTCAATCACAGGCCTGTATAATATTTTTAAAAGCAATATGTACAAATTAATGTTTGACTTCACTTGTATGGGCATTTGAATTTTCACTTCATTTTAATAATGTTTTATTAAAATTTTTATATATGTAATTTAAATTGTTTAAGTATTATAAGAATGAACCTAACATTATGAATAAATTCTGGACAAGGGTGGGTGTGCTTCAACAAAATTATATTTCTTTTAGAAAATCCTGCAAATTGTTTTATTTAACCATGCAATTTTCTAGCTTAGGATAATTGTTGTGTTTATTTTTATTTCTTATTAACTTGAATAAAACATGTTTCTACAATGATAATAAAAGATGTCATATTTGGTTATATGTTCAGTTATACATTTTGAGTTCATCTACTTTTATACATTTTGAAAAAAGTTAGTATACCCTTACCTAACACATTTTTAAAATTGCTAACAATGTTATATTATCTTTAAAATTTTATTTATAGATTATTATATCAATAGATATTGAAAGCTAGATATGCAAAATAATATCTTAGATTTGTGATAATAGAAAGACAACTCATATATTCCGTCATCACAAGAAATATAAATATTGAATATTAACTATCTAATTTTAAATTTGTCTCACAAAATGCTTTTTGTTTGGGGTAATTAAAATGCACACTTGTTATGTAAAATGTTGTTTTCTTTACATTCGATTTTTAAGTAAATACTATTTTGAAATGCCTTCTGATTTATTTTCAGATATGTCTACAGCTGACCATGCGAAAGATATGGCCATTGGTTTTATCAGTGGGCTAAATGGTAAGATTTTTTTATGGACAAGCTTTAACAGTCATAAACTTAAAAGTAGTTCCTTATTTCCTTCCAGGTGGAATAGCCACTGTTTACGTGGGCCAACCTCTTGACACGATTAAGGTGAAGATGCAGACTTTTCCAAACCTCTACACAAATGGCTTCAAGTGTTTCCTGGACACCTTTCGAAAGGACGGCATCTACAGAGGTCTCTATTCAGGGACGGTACCAGCCCTCGCCGCCAATATCGCCGAGAATTCGGTGCTCTTCTGCGCATATGCGCCCTCCCAGAAGTTCGTGGCTACAGTGATGGAGAAGAGGCCGGAAGATCTCAAACCCATCGAGAACGCAGTGGCTGGAAGTATGGCGGCTTTCTGGTGCAGTTTTGTCCTTTGTCCCACCGAGCTGGTCAAGTGTCGAATGCAGGCTCTTCGGGAAACGGCCGAGACTGGCAATTCAGCGGTTAACCCCAAATCTGTGTGAGTACGGTTTTATTTATTGTCTTATTGAAATGTTTTGTTTCTAAATTCAATAGAAAATGTTTTAATTTTAATTCCTGACGAGTAGTAATATTTAATCTTACTCGTAACAAAAAATCGATAACCCTTATGTTTGTATAAATTTGACGACACTAAATATTGATTTTATAATTGATTAAATATTGAAATAGACGCCTATTTATCCTTCAATATTAATGCAGAAAATCGTCAAATTTATATTAATATAAAGCGTTAAGGAATGTTTAGCTGGAAAGCTATTTTAATTGGCTGTATAAGGAAGCTGTCTGATATTATTATTTGGTTCGGTTTTATTCCCGGCGACAATTGAAATTAAGTGTTTATTTAGTAAGTTATATCGCGTCAAGATCACACACAGTCGTGACCGACACCATTACATTTACTATAAATATCACATCGTCGTATTGGCTGGAACATAAAAAAAAATCTAGTGTTCTGTGTCACTCACTTGTGTACTTGAACTTTTATATCATCTCAATTAATTGTAGTACAAACCTTTGTTGAGACAAGTGTCCACTTATTGATCAAGATAAACCTTCCAATCTTTCACGTTGACAAGGGTAGATTTTGTCTCCGGCAGCTTCTTACAGTTACGTCAAAGCATTACTACGTATTACTGATTTGGGGGGTCTGTTAATTCAGTTTGGGAAACACGTGATTCATTATGCAGTATTGTATGCTTACAAATTGACCTCTTGATCTAATATTTATTTATATTTTGAATCGAAACTTTAAAAAGGCATCATATCAGAATAATGATAACTCAATAAATCTTTCTTGGCACGATTTTACATGTGTTTGATTACAATAAATTCGTCTTTAAATGAGTCTTTTAAAATTTACTTTCAAACACAATTTGAAGAATTTCTATTTTATTTTAATATATCAATAATATTCTTAGAAAGATGTCGCCACAATTTTTTGGCATTTTTTGTGACGTCATCTTTACTTCAAAATAGCCATTTAATTTTAGTCTCTTAATGCCAATTAAATATTTCAGAAAATTCTCAACGTAATCCGAGTTCTGTTGAGAATATTGGTTTGCCGATATCTAAATCTCTTTTATTCTTTTAAACTTTTGTATTTCAGGGGTCCATGGAAAATAACTCGTCAGATTTTCAGAGAAAGTGGATTTCCTGGATTCTTCAGAGGATTGGTGCCAACAATGGGCCGTGAAGTTCCTGGATATTTCTTTTTCTTTGGAGGGTAATCACAATATTATAATTATAACAAAATATTTCATCCAAATTTTTACGTGAGAAAAAAATTATAAAATATATTTGTATCAAAATTTTCTCTGTAGCTATGAGATCTCCCGTCGAATAATCACCCCTGAAGGGGCTCAACGTGAGGATCTCGGAGTTGTGGGCACCGCCTTTTGTGGAGGTGTGGGTGGAACTTGTCTGTGGACTGTCATCTTCCCCATGGATGTAGTGAAATCTAGAATTCAGGTCGCCTCGGCTTACCCAAACACTGTCAAACTTGGAACCTTGACTATTCTGGTTAATATTGTAAAACAGGAAGGTGGGTTTTAGACAAATAACTTTGAAAAATTGTTTTATTTAATAAAAATCATCTATTTTTAAATATTTAATTTGTTAATTTGGTTTTTCTATTTTACGAATTCTACTACTTAAATTATTATAAGTAGTATGGTATATTTCATAATTTATTTGCAGGATTCCGAACTCTATACAAAGGCCTGGGTCCTACACTTGTACGAACGTTCCCAGCCACTGGAGCTCTCTTTGTTGCTTATGAATACACAAAAGATAGTCTTAAAAAAATGTTTCCATACTCTTAAAGGGCAGTATCACTGAATTCAACGTCTTTCGCTTAATAATGCGCTAGAGCTATAACTATAAAGGAGCATTGCTTGGAAGCTGTATACATTTTTTTAATTTTTGGGGATCTGGATATTAAATTACTCGTGTAGGTCTGAAATTGTAAATCTTCTATTGCATACAAGTTATTTTAGGGCATAAACTTATGTTTAGATTTTCGCTTTCATTAGAAAATGAGATGTTAATAATGTTCTAATAAAATGATAATTTGTCTATTGTTATCTGACGATTGTACATGTTAATATTCAAGTTTTATTTTTATATGATTATACACATTGTATTATATTGGTAATTTCATTTTTATACATTCCAATTAAGTGTTTATCTATTTTTCTGAACATACCAAGTTTTATTTAGTTGCTTTTTTCAATTTAATTTTACTTAAAATAGTAGGCTTTTTGTTTTGAATCGCTTGCCTTATCTCTATATTGTCAGACAATGTTTGTTATTTGCCAATGATTTTACCATGCATCTATTATTTTGCACTTTATTATTATTTAATTAAAAATATTTTAGCTGGTTTTTGGTTTTAGTTTTGTACTTAGGGGGTCGGTATTACTTCAGTTACTTTAACTTTTTGGAATAAAGGGTTGTTTCCTATTATATATGAGGTAGTTATTGGTATAAATCACAGATATTCATGAGATGTTGGAAGAAAATTTAACATCTAATTGTATAAAAACTTTTTTTGACTATGTCAACATTAAACATAAATTTTAAACTATATAATTTCTACGATAATTATCGAAGATATTGATTTTTCAATTGTACTAATATTTAACCATAGAAATAATAAGTATTATATTTCTATGTATTTAACCCATTGATATACAATGTTAATGATTTAACCATAGATAATTATATATAAACTCAACCGATAAATCCGTAGTAATATACCCCATAGAAATATAATATTATTTCTATGATATATCCTAACATATTAAGTATTTGACGCTTATAATCATTGTCTTATATATTATTTATCTAGACCGGCAAACTAATGAATGTTCAATAATAATAGACGTCAGCGGTGAAATATATCGATAATCAATACCAAATTGAGGCGCGGAAGTTCAATATTAACTCCTTAAGATTAATAAATTTAAATACTTGTATATAATTAAATAATATATAAAATTTGGTTTAATAAAATTAATTCATTATACCAGTAAAATGAATTATTTTTGAAGCCTCATATTAAATAGCAATACGAATGATATTTACTGTAATAAGCTTATTTTTTAATAGTATTTAATTAATTAATCGAATATATAATATTGATTGAATACCCTCTTTAAAGCGAAATACTTGGAATGCGCTCTGGACGTTTTTTTGATCAGTTTGCCGGTCTAGATAAAAAATATATAAGTCATTGGACGCTCTAGATAAATAATATAACTAGGTATATCATTCGTCTTATATATCATTTATAATTCATTCAGACGCATCATGACAATTTGGTATGATTAATTAGGTATTAAATATTCCTTATTTTTATAAAATAGTTTAATAACAATAAATATAAAGTGTGTATTTTTTTATAATTATACAATCATATATGACATAAAACATCCTTGTCTAGATAACAGCTTTTTAAAAACATTCTTTGAAACCAGTTACTGGTCTACATTAAAAAACTAAATTTAACTTTCATCACTTATATATAATTAAGAAGTTATAATTGATTCTTTAAGAAGCTAAAAATCCTCTAAGTTTGCTAACCTTTCCGCCCTTTCTCTCAAAACGTTTGTTTAGACATTCTACTCGGTTCAGCATTATATTACGGCTTTCAAGTTATTACAACAAAAGCCAGACTCCATATAATGGAAGAGAGGAGGCCACAGTAGCAGGCTTTGGTCTTAAAGTTTACACAGGGAACGGGGAATGCCAATATCCTTCCTGGTATCTCTGGAAGTGGTGTCCCAGCCGTCTTAATTCTCACCGTAACAAGGACGCTTGTGCTCAAGATCCTAAAACAACTGGGTTATGGCCGGCTGTTGCATAGTCATTTTATCATAGCCTCACTAATTTTGATTGTCATACCGCAAAACGATGAGAGAAAGAAAGGGAGGTCGAATTGAATATTAGTCAAACTTGAGTTAGAGTCACTTCCCACCTGTTTTCACCCGTGTTTAGCTTCGTGACATCGATTCCTGCAAGTTTATATACGAGACAAAATATCTACTTCAGTCTCGACAGGTTTTAATAAATATATTTCTGGCTTGTCGAATATCTAGTCCCAAGGTGATGATTAGGACAGACCAACTAGGAGGCAGGAAAGGTATCTTATATAAATGTCCGGTCGTTTGAAGAAAGAAATCCTGCTGAGGTATAGATTGGGTAACCACATCTTTTCCATAGAGTTGAACACATACGCATTTTCCTTCGCCATATATACGATGGGAGTTTTCAAACTCGACTGCCAGATGACGGGTGAATTGTTAAGACAATAGAGTTTATTCAAGTGGTTTTCTGCGACTGTTTGTGTATATTTCCTGATATACCATATAACACATCGGTATCGATATTTTGTTTCAAAAGTACGGTACTCAATCCTTCTAAATTATTTAATTATACGACTAGGTAAAATTAAATAATACTTATAAAATCGTAATCATTATCTTTATTGGAAATAATCCCATTAAAAAGGAGTTCAAAATTCTATATATTGCATGTTTTGGATTTTTATATCGTCCGAAATCTAAACTGTATATTATAGTTTTTGTAAATTTTGATATTTGGATGACGATTCATGCTAAATTCAAATATCGATAGAGTTTTAACAGGGAAAATTGAATGAACTTCAAGTTATTAAAAATATATATCAATTATATTGTTACGTTGGTATTGAAAATATATTGTAGTGATACGTTATGCAATAATTTTTATTGATATAGTTATAAACTGTGAGTTTGTGCAGTTTTTATTATTACGCGGTTGATTAAAAATATAGGATTTTTGTTCAAAATCTAATCCTATAAAGAAGTCAGAATGATACATAATATATTTTCCTTATACAATTGAAAGGTCATCAGTATAAAACAGTATATATAAGAGTTGTGGATGTATTTTGTTTATTGTTTTCACTCAACTTTCAAAGCAAAAGATGTAAAGTATGCAGTAGAACATTTTATTGATGCCATAATTTTTGCTTGTGGGTACCAATATCTTTTTACTGTTGTAGAAATGACTTTTGTGAAAAAACAAAACGATACATTTTGTAGCAGATGTTATCGTCCAATTATACAACAACAACTGTTTTATATTTGAGATACTTTGTATAAAGAAAGTCTCAATAATTATTTAGAGCAGATAAACAAGTTAAATTGCAAATTATTGTTTTGATAATGAAAGATCCGTTTTTTTTTAATGTGTAAAACATAAATTTATATCCATATAAATAATTAGTATACCTTAAATTACTCTCTAAAAATTTTTTAAACATTTTTTGCTCAGATTAATTATAAATCATTTTACTAATCATTTCGGAATAAGTTTACAATTTGGCTCTATAAACACAGATATAGGTTATATGTGCTCCAAACGGTACAATTATATTTACATAATTAAATAGAATTTTGTTTTGAATCTGTGCTGTCGCAAAATAAATGTTTTTTTTAGCTTACTGAAACTATATTGGAACCTGTTCTGATGTGGTTTTCCATTCAATGATTTTGTTACAGTTTTCCATACTTCAGTTTGGTATTATAGCATATTGAGTACCTACTTTCGGTGGACAAATAATTTTTATAGATTTGAAAGATTATAAGTTGATAAATCGTTATATAAAATTCCGCAAAATATGTTTTTTGAAACCGCGCAGCTCAGCATACATATTTTAATAAAATAATTATTCAAGTTTAGCCATAGTAACGCACCGTAATAGAATCTGGCTTATAT
This sequence comes from Vannuccia rotundouncinata, assembly GCA_034780395.1. Classification (NCBI taxonomy): domain Eukaryota; kingdom Metazoa; phylum Platyhelminthes; order Proseriata; family Coelogynoporidae; genus Vannuccia; species Vannuccia rotundouncinata. The sequence goes on along the minus strand of JAUZNC010011784.1, from coordinate 65,550 downwards.
ATTTGGAAGCTAACTCAATAATTTTATTTGAAATTATAATAAAAAAGGTTTGAATAAATTTTCTAAATGTATTTATTTAACTATTCTCTGGATATCTACTTTTTAATCTTTTTGATTATAAATGTTTACTCCATTTAATTTAATAAATAATTATCAAATTTTCGGCATACTTTTCATAAATATATAAATCTAATCTATGTCGGATGTATAATTACACAGAATATAACGGCTTTGGGGTCGTTATTTATTATATATTCTGACCATTTATGTCCTCCTCTGAGTACAATATATTAATGGACCTCGTTATCATAGCTATATTCAAATTCATACAGGTCAAATTGTTCAAATATATTTACATAATAAGTTTTTATAATAAATATCTATGGTGGATCAACTTCAAAATATTCTGCTGCAAATAACAAGTATATTTAATCAATATGTTCATAGAATTAGAAACTATATTCTATGATTATATCGATTAATTTGATTATATTAAAATTTAGATGTGAAATTTAGTTATTTAATTATTGTAAAATAAATTTCAATTTCTATAAATGAAACCCTATTTTTTAAATTATCTTACGATTTTTATTTTAAATATTTAAAAAATAACTTTATTTGCAGAAAAATAAAAAAATAGTATGAAATTGGGTCCTCAAATTACTGTTCTGGACATTTAATTTATTAAATATGTAGAAAATTCAATACAAGAACATTATATTTCGACCTGGTTACTGACAAATATATCCCTTAATTTATTGTGAAAAAACATCACTGTGAAATTTAATAATGAAAATGTTCTACAAAAAATCATAATATGAAATTCAATCTATGAACCAACTTTAATATATCCAATTCACGCTTCTTTGAATTACGCTTTAGTATTATATAACTAAGGCTCAAAGTTTCAGAGATATAAATATTTCAGAACAATGAAAATGTTTTTACGAGTTATACACACAAGTTAGCAGAAAGTAACAATTTTAATCAAAACAAAGGTTGACATTAATTTATATATTTTTTAATACATATTTGAAATATCGATTTTTTCATTCAATCAATAACAAATTAAAGCGAAAACTATTTTTTTGTATAAATTGGAATCAAGAAAATATATATATTAACAAAAGTTGTCAAACTATATTTTAATATGACCAAAATCATGAATTCTTCTTTAAAAAAAACATTTTTCGTTCCCACTATAAATAACATGCAATATACTTAAGAGACAACTTTTTTATTTTGAAGGGAAAAGAATAGTATATACCCTAATTTGATTTGACTTTTCCTACAACATCCTATCATGTTAGCCATTTTTTGGATTCAATAGATCTGCAGGAATGGACCGGATAATAACAATAATTGTCTACTATTATTCGGAGTAATATACTAATCTTTTTTCATGTTCCACATATCACTCCTTCATTTAGTAAATTGGCATGAATTTCGGGGAGAACGTTGACGTCTATATTTCTTAATTTTTGAATTTATTTCCAGCCGAGGCATCATTTGTCAGCTCCACTTAGATGCTTCAACAAGGAGGACTGGTGCGTTGGCGACGAGGCTAACGTTATTAAGATGAAGTAAACTGCATTAGATCGGGTGGAAACAATGAAATGAAGCCTCCCCTGGGAGTTTGGAGGTAATTTGTTAAGTCCATGTTATTACTCCTAGCAGCGGGTCCACTGGGGAATTGGCCCTTCGCAGAACTCTGGCATTAGAAGCTTGAGACAGGGGAAGGATGGAGGTGATCTCAACATTTCACTCTTGGAACAGGAAAGGGGCAAAGAGTATGGAGGTTAATATCATATACAGCCCAACACGAGGATGGAGAAAGAGACAGAGCGAAAGGCATATATTGAGAGATAAAAGTGAAACAAATGGGGCTTATTCAAAAACAGACGTTCCTTCCTTCCTTCCCCATCCATATCCTCAGAAAAAGAACAAACATCTTATATATTTATCTGTCGACTTTATATATGTATTTTTTAACAACCTCCCAGTGAAAAAGTCAAGGAGAAGTGACACTTTTGCTTAGTCGAGTCTTCTAACTCAAATGGTGGGGTAGAGATTAGCCCTTTATCTTCAAAATGAATTAGTGAAATCCTTTCTCTATGTTAAGAAGATATTAAAATTGACAAACTAAACTGCGCTGAAAATGCTTTTTAGAAAACGCTGTAGTTGAATATTAAGATCGGGTTTTTTCGCACAATATGCATTATATGGGAGAAGACAGAAGCATCAGGGGATTTTCAATCCCCTTTTTCCCGTCAATTCTGTGATCTTGTTGAGCATCAATTCTATAATCTTGTTTCATCAGTCTGAGACGTTTTAAAGCCCTTTCTGTAAAAAGGGGGAAATCTTCTCGCTTGATATTATGAATATTACATATTCAAGTTAATATTTCAACCTTGACGGTTTTAAATATTATTTTATATATATAATTCAAACATATCTGTTAATTATATAATATATTTCATTATTGTCTATAAAGAAATTAATTATAACAATTTCGCACGATCTTACTTTCGGGATCTTGTATATAGACCATAGATGTATTGTTAAAAATATTAGATATGAAATGTTTTAAAATGTTAACTATAGTTCAAGTATAGTTTAACTCTGGTTTATGATCAACGATCGAGTGAATTGTTATAATTTTTCATAAAAAACTTTCGTTTCAAAATTTTTTCGAATTAAATTATGCATCCAATTGTCTAAACTTTCGATAAGTTTAATGGTATCTGATTAGCAATTTATTTTTTATATTATTTTTTGTGTTAATAGTACAGTATAATAATATAAATCTAAAGACATTATATATTATGCGTATACACAGCTGTCAGCCTCTTATATAAAAAGTTTATTTGTCAGAGCCACTGTTTATTGACTGTTTATATATGGATGAATGTTGACTAAAAGTATTGAATATTTTATAACTTGAAGAGAAAGCTACTGTGGTTAATGTATTTAAGTATATATTCTGGTTGATAGGACGTTGCAGCACAAGAGTTTAATGAATGCGAACAACTTTGTTAATACAATCTTAAGAAAGCGACGGTTATAGAGGAGCTGTTTGTATATTGAAAGTTCTGTTACCAAGTTCTTATTGCTCCAAGTTCAATATCCCCATCTAAAAATTTTTCAAACATTTTGTACACATGAAGAATAATCCTTGTTCCAAATTAAGTGGAACTATTTTCATGTAAGTAAAACTCTTGAAATAAAAATCATCTATTTTGTTATAATTTTTTTGTTGCTTTTTATAGACTTCAATTTATTCTCATAATTTGTTTCATACAGAATTATTTTCTAATGATTTTGTTGTCCGTTTTATCGTTATATATAAATATTAAATTTATTGTGTTGGGGGTTATAATCAAGTTACAAATCAATTATGGAAATATTGAACATTTTTTATCAAGTTTAGATTTATAAATAAAACTGTTTGATAAAACTAGTGAATTAAAAAGATAGGTATCATATGGACGGATAATGATATATATTCTTCTTTCACTTTAATTTATGAATACAAATGTTTGATAAAACTCGAATCAGGGGTTAGAATTAATATATATTTATTATTTTATATTAATAATTTTTAGAAACATTTCGAAAAGTCATAAAAATTAATTTTAATTTGATAAGCTTGCATCATTTAAAATTATTAAAGTAAGTCTATATTATTCACAAATCATTGATTTATAACAAAAATGGTTATCTGACTTATATATATATATATATAATTGTATAACTTTACCGATTTGATAAATATTTTGATAGTCACAAACCTTTTTCGTACATTCCATTGTTTTCTATATAAGAAAAATAATTCTAAGACGTAAAATACAATTTTTGTCTAATTTAACAATAAAATAAATATTTATGAATATATGGATATTATATACGGAATTCATTGATAATTAAGTATGAAATCATAAAAAAAATTCATTAATAAGTTGCGTCTTTTTAATTTATTATATATTTTTTTATTGAACAGAAAAGTATCAATGAAAGCACTTTCTCAACACGTACAAAAAACTTAATCCAGATAAAAAACCAGCTGCAGTCGATATCTCCATGATTTTTAATTATTAATAGTTTCGGTTAAATACCCTTTCCTGGTCACCTATACGACTTCTGCAGGAACATGCAGTACCTTTTCAACAATGGTACACGCGCGATTACAACTGTTTCTCTTAATATAAATAGAGCAGTTTTCTGGTCTTGAGCTTAGCGTATCATTAAATATTCATACAACCATGTCATTCTGGAGAGTCATATTAAAAAGTCTGAAAGTCGAAATAAAAAAAGATCCTGCAACAGGAAGAGGCGATTTATTGGTTTATATCTGCGAAGGGTTCTCATGATTTTTCGATCAATAGTTGTCCACCTATATTCTTTAACTGATAAACAACAGTTATTATATAGTTTGCAGCCATTTAGGACATTTACCTGATTTGGGGATGTCTGTATATTCACAGAGGGGCCGCATGGATTGTGTTCGTGGTAGGTTGGTTAAGCAGACTCTTGGGATAGTTAGCCATCAAAAATTTATAAGATTTTCATCTTCCAAAGCATGAGGAAATGTCGTCGACTTATCTGTGGAGACCGGTGCTATATATAGAATGATTCGATAATAATAGGGAGAAGTTAGAATATATTTTGCCTGTTTAAGGTAAAACGTAATTTTTATAATAATTTGTTCAACGACTTATTAAAAATTAATTTCTGAAAACGCAATTTTCTTCTTTCATTAAACGATTAATTAAGTGTACTTAAAGTGAAATAAATGTTTTATTAAAAAATTATCAAGTGATTAAATTATTATAATTAATAAAAGTATATACATCATTGTATTTTAATTACTTTTAGTTTTCAGAGCGAGACAATGTAGAATATTAATAATAAATTCAAATAATATTAATTTAAGTATATAAATTCATTAATATGATAGGCTGTTTCTTTAAACACATGTTTAATCATTAAAAAATGAATTATTAAACATTAAATTTGTATATATAATCAGTATAATAACTCACGGGGTTACAAATGTAAAATAAATAATTTATAAAATATTTATTTCAGTCAAGTAAAGTTTAAATTTAACTATTTGTTTTCACAATTGAAAAACCTCTTAGATACCTTTACTTAAAGACAGCGTTGATTAAGGCGAGAAAAGTTTTTCCCCGGACAAAAAGCGGAAGAAAAACTCTGGTATCTTTTCTGAAATTTTCTTCTTTTTTCCTCTCAATTCAGTGATGACGATACGACAACAATTGTTTATTCCCTAAAAGTTGGCTTTCTGCAACAGCACCTACAATCGTAGCGAAGTTACTGTTAGACTTGGGGAGAGAGCTGCTACGAACCGAGAGGAGGAGAGGTGCGCGGAGTATGTCTCGTTGAAGCCGATGGTAATAATAAAGGAACACGTGGTGGCTTCTCACTACAGCAAACAAATTCTTCTATAGATGGAGCATCTGCTATATTGCCATGTCAGGGGGCTGCAAATATGATTGTAGAACATACTCTACGACAATGTATGCAGGCAGGGAACAAAGTCATACTTTATAGGAAACCGTGTTTCGATTGATTCTAGAGAATAAATTGACTAAAGTCTTCATTTTCACAGACTGCTATTCTTGGTCATTGTTAACATCTTATTAAGGCATAGCCTCTTCTTTGAACAGTTAAAACAGTAATCTGTATATTTAACTCTATTTGTAATAACCATTTTCTTATCGTGTTTACAATAATTCTTATCAAACAAACAATTTTTTTTAATAATTTTGTTGATTAAATTATTTGTATTCTTTTTTCCAAATTGAGACTTATGCGTTTTTTACCTCTGTTTTCTAAATAGATATTAAATTTGTAATATATATATATAGCCATTATTTATACGTCATATATGTACATACCATAAATATATACAATAAACTAAAAGCTGAATATATTAAATTAATACTGCATAATAAAAATTTTTATTTTAATATATACATACATAAGGCACAGACAAATATAATTGCCTGCTGGTTGTCTATAAGTATAATATTATCTGTCATAATTGAGGCCATTGTTTCTATTGTTTATAGTTAAATGTTGCAATCAATTTGTAACAATACTACAAAGGTTTTTATCCACGATTCAGATGGTTGTTTGAGAGCGCAATTGTCTCCAGCCCTGACATGCTTGACAGTGCAGAAGCCAGCGGTATTGCTATATAGGAAAAAAGAGGCTAAACAGCCCCCCGTATTATAGAAGACATCATATGTTGTAGGAAATGCCATTTGTTTTCATATATACAGTATGGTTTTAATAAAATGTTTTGCTTATAATATTAGATAGCTATCGCCTGGAGACCTATTACTAACTCATTCATTTCACCCCACGGATGATGACTGCAGGTAAAATAGGGTACTGTTTAGCCTTTATTAACTAATATTGGGTGGCTGCCTCCTTGCTTGACAAATGAACCGCGACCCCTACTAACCCTCCTGGGAGTACGACTGACAAGACCAAAAAAAGAAGGAACAAAAGGCTATAAACAGTGGAAAGATGCACTCTTCTGTTTTGCTGGTATATTCAACTATAATATAAATGTATTCAGTTATATAATGCCTTGAGCGTGTGTTTTTTAGAATGTAGTCATTTTATACAATTTATTTTGTGTATAGTAATGTGACTATAATAATATTTGAATATTATTGTTAAAAGGGGAAAACAATACTTCTCTAGTGAGTCCCGGATAGAATCGGAAAGCACTTAGTAAATTAAAAATAAGCAAATGTTCAATAAGTGTATATAGGTAGTGCTGAAATTGAAAGATAGCACGAAATATATTATTTTGAGATAACGTTTATGTTATTCAGACGTTGCTAATTATATTATACCCTTCGCTTTAGTTTTAACTTAGAATACTTATAGAAAACATAATATAACAATAAAATTGTGTACACGCTATTCAAGACTGAGCTGGTTAAATAATATAAAAATATTTATAGTTATTCAGATAATATACAATCATGTTGAATAAACGAATTGATACAATTGTTAGAAGATAAAGGAATGAAATAAAAACCTGAAACCAGTTTTGTAAACGCAAATTTTAATTTGTATTATTTTATCATCTTCATCGTCATTAACATAAGTCTGATTTCAATTAGTATGCTTTTATATAGATTGTTTTTAATGGAATAAAACAAAAAGAATTAGTAAAGGGGAGGAGAAAATTAACACTTTCCTTTACCGTGGACATGCAAGAAGCTAGAATTTATTTATTACAGTCTAAATTTTTGAAACTATAAGAAAAAAATTAAACGAATTGTCATCAACATGTCTTAATTCTAGATTGGTCGGTGTATAATTTATTAAATATAAAGAGAATGAAAAATCGCACTATTTTTCATATTGAAATTGAAATATTTTTAGTAGCAGCTAATTCATAATATAATATATTTAAAACAATTACGGTCATTTAATATTTAAAATGATTATTTTTTTGTTAAAAGTATTTCAGTAATTTGCGGTATAGTTTTCACAATGTCAATATTGTCCGCAAACACAAACTGTCCTTCCTCATCCGAAAACACAAAGGTTTCGGGAGTCTGATCAACTTTGGGAGTTTGATCAACAGACATATTCCAAACGTTGTCACCGCAGTCGGTAAACATCCCCTTTACAGGTCGCCAGGGAAAATAGATGTGCAAATACTTATACATTTGCACATATATATAAAGAAAAAGTTCGGAGTCAAAATGGATGCGGAGACAAAAAGCAGGTCTTTGAATCTTAAAACTGGGTAAATATTGTATTTGTTATTAACCCCAAGAACATCTACTGATCTAGGCGCCGTCTCTAATTATTGAACTGTTGCTATGCATACACTTTAAATGTTGGTTGAGCATAATATACTGTTTTCATTGCAAATCATTTAATGAAAATGTTAAAAATCAAATCAGTTTGAGACATTTAAATTAATAGAAATTCAATGCGAGACGCGTTGTTTAATAATTAATTTTTTTAATGATCCTTTTTTACCTTGCATTTTTAACAATAACATTTTTTGAAATAAGAATTAATACGCAAGTATTAAATGCATTTTAGTATACTTTTTAAACACTTTATTTTAGTGGGACTTTTAGTTTAATATAGAGAGCATTTCTGATTTTTGTTTAAATTATGAAAAGCGTTTTAATGTGCATTATAATTAATAAATGAGGGGTAAAGTGTGCCGTGAATATTATTATGTGAACGCGTTTTGTATAATTAACATTTTGAATTATTTTTAGTCAAACTTTATAGATAACTGCATGGTAAGCAAATATAGTATCAAATTAATATCTCTACAAAAAATTATCTTTAAATAATTTTTTTAAATTTATTCAATCGCTGTCTTGGTTTGTCTATATTTTGTGGTTCAAATTTGAAACATTCTTGTTTTAACTCAACAGTTAAATAGAAATCCATGGTTTCTAAGTAATTCAAAAATTGGTTTGGTCCACTATACAGCAAAACTATAAAATTATGTAAATTTCATCCAAATAAAACATACTTAAACATGCGAAAAAGGGTGCTGAAGTCAACGAATATAATAAAATGACTTTTGCAAAACCTGATTTTTGGGCTGTCAAGAAACATATACTTAAGAAAGTTTTGATTTATTAAATGCAAAATTTACAATATTATTTTAATTTTAGTATAGATTTCAGGACTTATTATTAATAACGAAAAAAATTTATGCTAATGAAATCCACTGCAGGTAATTTTTTGAAATTAAAAAATATTTTTAACATTTATTTTTGAACACAATTAATATAATAAATTTCGATTAACAATTATATATAAAAATAGTTAAATGTTGTCAAAATGGGTCACTCAAAAATTTTAAAATGTTTTAAATTCGTAATTTAAATGTGTTAATTGGATTTGTGTTTTGACATAGATATTGTAGAAATGAAATAAATCACTATAACATTAAATTTCAAAACTTTCATTGATTATAAATTCACCATCACATTTATGCTCGACTAGTAATTTTTTTCATGAGATGCACCTGTTGACATGAGATGCACTTGATTTCGTTATGTATTTTTTAATTGATATGCTCTAAAATCCGTATATAAATTAGTATTTATTGCAATAATTCACTTTTCGAAAATCAATTTATTTAAAATAACATTCGGCAAAATAGTCAGACAATATTTTCTTAATATTATTTAATAATTAATCATTATAAGTATGTTCCCTTTTTAACAATTGTAAACATTGTATGAATATAAACCTCTATTGCAGTATAATGTAATTACTACTAGATACGGAAGACCAAATTGGGAGGTAAAAGTATTTCATAAAGTCTTTTTAAATGTTATAACCTCAAAGTCATCTTTATAAATATAGAAATTATACAATTTGAACGTCTCATCAATTTATACTTCACAATTTTTGATTCTATATACTATATAATGGAGAATCACATTGTATAATATTGAGTGTAAGATTGAATTTATTATTGTTGCAAAATATGCACGGAAATTGTTTTTGAAATATTCTAAAATAAACGAATATTAAACAAAATTTCACAAATATTCAAAATTTATTTACACTTACAAAAGTCAATACTTTAAGTGAAAACAATGGACAAAACATATATGCATGTGTGATGAAGTAAAGCAATTTACACAAATAAGTAGGTTAACTTCCAGGTAATGGAAACACGTTAAAAATATAGTACAACTGTTTTAAATTCCTCAGTGGATAATTAAATATACAATCACAGAAATAAATTTTAAATTCAAAAATCACAAATAAACATTAAAAATGTACGCTTATATAAATGTATATGTACAGAATTCATACAAATGTATACAATGTAATTAAATCCCAAATCCTCATTCGAATATAAATAAATAATTAGAAATTCTATTAAATAAATGTAATGCAATTATAGCAACATGCACTCCTGCATTAAAATTTGATGTTAGCTCAATTTGTAACTGGTTATTAATTATCCTACACTTGTTCTAATATTTTGTGTACAATAATCATTCATATATGTAGAAGAAGGTAAATACACTGTAACTTAAACTAGTTTGAATGATGTCCAATGGCTATTGAGGAAAACTTCATTCGTTTTTGTTTTTGTCGCTGGTTGCAAAACCAGACTCTAACCACGTTTTTCTTTAGATTCAATTTTTCTGAAATTTGGGCGATCTTTTCACTGGACGGTCGCGGCTGGATGGCAAAATACGCTTCAAGGGATCTCTTCTCAGCGTCGGTAATGGAGGTCCTCTTTCGCTTCTTGTCGGCCGCGTCATCATAGATGTTGGGATGCTTCTGTCGCTCTGTCGCTGCTCTCTCGGCATCCTCCAACCAAGCTTGCAGGACGGGCTTCAACGCAACCATGTTGTTGTGACTCAGCGTGAGAGACTCAAACCGACAGATCGTCGACTGACTCAACGAGCCGACGCCGGTCAACTTGAGGTTGCCCAAAGCCTTGCCGACATCGGCCTGAGTAACGCCTAGCTTGATTCTGCGCTGTTTGAAGCGTTCTGCGAAGGCTTCGAGCTCGCGTGGGTCGTAGTCTATCTCGTGGACATGGGCCATGCTTGCATAGGGTGGACTCAGAGTGGGGGTTATCGTTCCGGACATGAGGTGGCCGCTGGTAGTCACCGTCGGCCCGCTATTCGAATATGCATAGGTGCCGTACATGCCCGCGTACTGGACCCTGTTGGCTACGTTGACCGGGTGGTTGTGATCCAGAACACTGGGGTTGAGCTGGGCCTGTTGTTGTGGTGGGACGGAGGGACACTGACTGTTCACCAGGTGCATTTGACTCGCCTGGGAGTGGGACGGGGGCTGGCTGTGACCGCTGCCGACAGACTCAAAGCCGTTCTGGTCGTGATGGGAGGCGGTGAGCATGCCGGTGTAGAAGGGGTGCGGGTGGAGGTGGCGCCCGGAGACTGGGGTGTTCCCGCCGCCCGTGTGACTTCCGCTGTTCTCCAGTTGGCAGAGGGAGCTGGCTGAGGGGTCTCCACAGAGGAAGGGGTGCAGACCCGATTTGGTCATGTCCGTGACGAGTTCCGCTCTTGCTAGGAGTTGGTCATCCAATGTGCCGAAGGAGTGACCCTGAATGCAAGGGATGTGTTTAATTTAAATGTATGGTGTTCATCGTATATTGTTCATAAATAAGACATCAAAGAATAACTAGATTGGAAATACGTCTACCATTGAATAAGACGGAAAACCAATTATAAGAACTGTAAATCTATAAGAGCCAATATATATTTTTTAGATTGTCAATCAAGTCGTTCTAAATGTAAATTTGTGTATTTTTTTATATACAATAGACTATAAATCAAAGTAAAATTAGAAAATAAATAAATTGTCTTGATCATTTGAATAACGTATAAACTCCAAATTATACAATTATCCACGTATACAATTATCATCTTTATAGTAAAATATCAATTTACGTCTGGTATGTTAATTATTTACTCATATCAAAGCAAATTGGTGCGAATTGCTATAAAAAGAAAATTAATATTTTAAGTATTAATAAAGCAAATATTTATCAATTATTTTTTAATCAAATATTAAGTAGGTATATAGCTATATAATATATAATGAAAAAAGATAACACCAAAAGTTTAATGATAAAGGTCTATATAGCGGTTTAATTATTTTAAAAAATTGTTATATCAAATTAACAAAATTACAAATTAGATAAACTTGTAAAAAAGTGTTATAATTTTGTATGAATTAAATTGAATAATAATTATTATGGCGGAGTGTGTCAAAGTGGAAAATAATAAAAAACAAATTTCATTAAAATCCAAAAAATACATTGAACTGCAGTGTAGATATATATAAAACCTCTATACAAATAACTATATAGACTGTATATTATTATATCAGCGATAATTTTTATTCTGCTGAATATAATAAAATACGTATATATATATTATTTCTCTTTGTATATAACGACACAAGGTATATAATTTATTAACATGAAAATATTTACTAAAAATAACTTTTCATATCATATATTTATATTATTTAAATTTTATTATTTATACCTTTATATTATTTAAAACAATGCATATATACGCATATATATTTATCATTGAATTATATTTCATTCAAGAACCCGTCTTTTTGTTATGTTATGAATTTATGTTTTTCCTTCGCCCGCTATAATATAAAAATCAAGCAAAGGTTCTTCAAACAAAAGGAAACGCAGAATTCTACACTTTATTGATAGAAATTTGTTACATTTTTATTGAAGAGGTCTGTTAACTTTCAGAGAACAATACTCTCATATGTAGACGCTTGCAATTAAAAAAAACATCAATATAGTTAGAATTGTATAATTTATGGTATAACGATTTTTATTGTATATTTTTGAATCAATAAAAGTATGTGTTTGAATAAATAAATTATTCATAATTTTGAAACATATGTTTGTAAAGTTCAAGTATCGATATATTAAGGTTAATATATAGAATATGTTTATATTTAACTATAAATAAACAGTTTGGAGTAAAATTAATGAAACATTGATTTATTTCTAAATTAAAATTAAATGCGTTAATATATAGTTAAATATATTTATTATATATAGGCAAAGATATTTTGAAAACTTTAATTTGTGTTCTACATATCTTACATATCATTACAAATCATTAATTATATAGTTAGCCAAATAATACAAATAAAAGTGTATATATATATAGAAAACTTATATATTATGTTTTTAATGTAAAGTTAATTTTTAATAAAACTATATGATATTATATCATTAGAAAATGCCGGTATTAAAAGAATATTGAAATTATTATTTTAAAATGATAGAAAACCTTTTTGAATATTTTGTAAAGTTTAATTCAAGGAATAACAAAAATAAATTTCATTTCATTTCATTTCATTTTTGTTTTATTTTATTTTATTATTTAAATATTTATAAATTCACTAAAACTCATCTGAATTGAAATAAATTTTACGGATTGCAAAATATTGAAAAAATAATAAATTAATAATAATTTTGATTAGGTAATCGTAAAAGTTAAATATATGGTGGAAGCTATATTGTGAAAATTAAAAATGGATTTGTTTGATAATTTTAAATAAAAATAATATTCCTTTGAATTATAATTTCATTCAAATATTTTTATCCCAATTATCAAAAATAAAATTAATTTTCAAAATAAAAATAAAAATAAAATATTTCCGACTATAGTTATATATTTGAAAAATATTATTCAAAATAAATATAAAAATTAAATTAGAATTTTTTATTTGAATGAATTATATAATTTTATTGCAAAAATTTGTCCAAAATATTTTTTTAAATATCGATAAAACTTTAAATTTTTAAATTTTAAACTAATGACAATTAATTAAACTATCAGTTAATTATTATTCAATGATGTATTTATTTTTAAAAGTTTAAAATTTATAGTTTCTCAATTATTATGAATCGCAAATCAAACATTTTTCATAATTTTTTGTTTTATTAATAAAACGAACTACTCTCTATAAAATTAAATAAACGAACGAAATACAAAATGTATAATAAAATAAAATAAAAACACTTTCTGAGTAAAATATCGCCTATATATAATAATTTAAATATTGCAAGATACTAATTTTACAAACGATTCGACGCTACGTCTTCATCAAAGAAATAGTTTTTTAAAAAGAAAACTAATTTTAAAATATGTTATTATTATGAGCCTCTCTGGACACGCTCGGCCATATAAATAGAAATAAACTGCCTTTAAAAATGTATTTAATACACTTTGCCTTTAATATATATGTATATAATAGGAGTAATTAAAATTATTCAAACAATATTTCCTCAGTATTAAGCTTACCGTTGAGGGTCCACAGCGCCACGAATGCCGGTATGGGTTGCCATACGTCACAGAATCCGTGTCGACGTTCGTCGAAACTGACATATTCATAACTCAATATCGACTTAACTATAGTATCCGCTTCAGTGTATAGGCCGCCTAGCTTCGCAGTGTGCCTAAAACTATTGATTTTGCGGAAATAAAACAAAACAGAGTTCTGGTGAACTCAAGCCAGGAAGATAAGGCAGTAGTATTCGCTTACGTGCGTTGCCTATCGGGCGCTTCGGTTGAATAATTCAACGGGTTTAATTATTCAAATTTCAAACACTTAAAACAACGAATGCTCTCCGTACATGCTACGGAGACAAAACAGAGTTCTACGGCCTGGTTGGCTCGTTGGAGGCGCGCGCAGACGCCGGGAGACAGTAGCGATGGGGAAGAGAGGAAGGCTATGGTAGGGGAGGAGTACGCTGAGTTGGGAGGGAAAAACCGTTCCAGCTTCAAGGCGGCTGAATTGGGATACGAGGAGAAAAAAGCCAATCAATCATGATGATGTAAAAGGTTTAACGATGGGAAAGGAAGGGTTGGAGAAAAGGGGAGTGAACAAGGATGACAACCAATTGAATGAATTGTTTTCATTAATATTTCAGGTTGAAATTTTCCCAATTATATAACTATTCGCTTTTGTTGTAATTAAATTAAATTTTGTTGTTAGTAAATTAAATGTTTGAAATACTTTTCAGAACTTTTATATGTAATAAAGATTCTTTTTGTCAAACGCAAATTTATTAAAAAATTTATCCAAAAGGAATTTAAATCATAGCTATTTTCAGTGATTTTATTATTTAGAAATATTTTATTTTAAAATAATATCTGAAGTATCATGTTTGTGGACGTTCATATATTATATAACACACGGGTGGAAGGTTAACATTTTGTTGTTATGCCTTATATAAGGGTGGGGTGGTGGAATTTCGACTTCGTGTTGTATAATGAAATTAAAATGTTATACGATTTATAACGTACTCCTAATAACCGTGCAATGTGTATAATTTAACTTTTTTTATTAATTAAGCTATATATTCCTATAAGTAACATATTATTGTAGGTCTCATTTTATTCTTGCGCAAATTTTCATAGTTTTACATTTCATATCAGTTCTTTATACAGTATTTTTATACTGTATTATACCGATACACGACCATTTTTGCCAAATGTTGGTGAAAACGAAACTACTCCAACGATTCCGATCAGATGTCCTATCTATGTGATAGTATACTAATTCAATATCTATGCGAACACCCCACCCCATACAGACATTTAATCGTACAAGTCTAAATAAGCGTGCAGGTTGGAATTTATATCAAAAACTAAAATAAGCGTAACTAAATTAATAGCCGTGTATGATCGCATATTCAGAACACAAGGCGAGCATGCATGTACAGATGTGAGGCCACTCTATAGCGATACACAACTATATGGACAATTAAGATTAAAAATATTTTAAATCATTATTTTTTAATTAAATTGTATCCAAAAACTTCAATATGAAAAAGGTGAGAAGAATAATTGAAGTTCATTTATAGTTGTCAAAGAAGAGATCGGGAATCACAACCGAGGAACAATCATGAGATATTAATTCTTTCCAGCCTAACAGTCCTTTCCTCAACCTCCAGTGTGAGAATCCGTTCTCAACTTGAAAGACATCCTTAAAACGGTATTTGTCTGATGCTATGGTTGGGGGAGCAGATATTTGCTCAGGAATACCAACTGCAACTCTCGGTCAACTGGAAGAACAAAAAATCGGACTGGTTACTGCAGACTTTGCTCGAGTATGGGCAAGGAAAATACTAACCCATATTCCTGGATTCCCATATTCAACCCATAGACTACGACTTGAAATCATTGTTCAGAATCATGCTTAATAATTACATTATCTATTTTTAATGTACATTTTCATGTAACTCATATTTTACTGTATTTAAATTATTTGAAATGTAGCTAAAAATTGAAGAAAAAAAATCTTATTGAAATCAATATGACGAAATGAATCTGCTTAGTTATACATTAAATTTAAATCCATGTTATAGACTTGAAATTATTTATTTTTGAATTGATTAATTATACATGCCATTATAGATTTAAAATTATTTATATTTGAGATTTTGGTTTGGTATTTTGTTATTTCGCATTATAAGGGTAAGGTGGTGAGGTAAGAATACCAAATTCTGTTATATAACATGTAAACGACCATTTTGCAGTGTGATAATAAAATAGTTTCTTTTAATTTTGGAACACTTTTATGAAAACGTCAACTGTCAAATTATTATAATAATTAATATTATAAGAACTATATATTTATCATAGACTTGTACAATGTCTATTATGATGTTTATAAAATGAAAACATTATTTCAAAATATTTATATTTATATGGCCCCATCCAATATAATCTCGAAAAAATCGCTTACTTTAGACAAATTGCAATTAGGTGTTACATTACAATATTTTGGTCTGGTTTTAAAAATTACTGAAATATTTAAAGGTATAATTATCGATACATATATATATATATATATATGTATTAAAAAATGAAAAAATTGTTTTTGTGGTCCGTTCCTCAATAACGATATGTTAATAAAATGGCAAGTTTCTGATCCGGTCTGCATAGCGGATGCGTATATCGAGAAAGTTAAATGGTTTTGCAATGCCATATTAATGTTAAGTTGCTCGTGTAATAATTATATAATATTGAAATAAATTATTATAATTTTGTATATCACTTGAACCATTACAGTTGATAAATGTTTGTATTCCTGTCTGCTTAAATGTAGCAGTCCTTTCTAATTTTCTACGCAGCTACGTACCTTTTTATAGTGACATTTTGTGGGATTTTGGTTCATTTTTTATTATGTGATCACCATACGATTTGTCTTTAGTTGTGTTTTTCCGAACGCTACTTTATTGAATAAGGGCTTTATGTTGTGTTACGGTGTAAAGCAGAGTTACAAAATTTTAAGAAACGCTCTAAATTCATTCGTAATATTTATTTAAACAATTCGCGGTTTATTTAATTTTTCTGAATCATTCTACCTTCGGATTTTACTTGAAAAATATTTTTTGACGATATGTATTGATTCTAAAATTATTATTATAAAAAATCAATTCAATAAGTAAGTGATACATTTATTTTACTAAATAATATAGAAACATAATATTTTATTTATATTTTATGCATCAATGAAATGTTAATGTTGACTTTAGCTTTCTGTAAATTGATTTGTATATTTTTATTGACCAGACAGGTCCCGTATTTTAAAAAAAATATCTTGAAATTTAAATGGAAATTTATACCTTTTTTTTCAAACTATTTACAAATATCAAAAGTTGATTTTCCTTTAATTTAAAGAAGTTTCTATTGGTATGTAGTGCATCAAATCTACTGATTTATTTGTATGTATGTATCTATGTATGGATATATAGGTATTAATTGGTTTATGAAGCATGGACAATATTATATTTTATTGGTATCTATAATAATACACTAGTTTCAACATTGATTAAATACATTCTTGACAATTTTTCCCTAAATAAAAGTATTTTTTTATAGAAATTGCTTGTCCAAGACTTTAGGCTTTATACATGCACATATATTGGCAATAATTTCTATAGAAATAGGGTGCAGGTAATAAATAGAATGGTATGGATTGAAATGGGCCATTCTGTGTGGGTAATAAACAGACTGTCCATGGTTAATAAATGGAACACAAGCATTGCCTGTTTATAGGTAAAAACAGGCCATTCCATATGAGTAATAAATTGTACATTTATAAGTAATAAACAGCTCACTTTTATAATTATTTTTTTCCATATTATATTATTAAATTTAGTAGTGTCATGAGCATGAGTTAATGTTATCTTTTTTGATTAATATTTCTGACTTTCTAAACAGTATTATTTATAATTCTATGATTTTTAGATATTCCATATATATTACATGCCTAAGTATTGTCTGATGAAGTTCCATTATATAATTTAATATATAGTCATAATTTAGAAAAAAACAGGATACAACACTTTGAATTTCTGACATTGATATGGATTATAAGTATATTATCCATCATATATATTGGAATTCAATCTATATATAATCCTATTCTCCTGACTTAACAAATAGATGATAATTCTCCAATAGAATATTATTACAGTAATTTTAAATATATTTATTTTTTATTACACTTTCTGACTCATATATATTTTCAGTATATATCTTCTCCTTCAGAGTAAATTGTCAATATTTGCAATATATGGAATCTGTAATAAAAAAAGGGAGTTATATTAAAGAAAATAAATGTATAATATATTAATAAAATTCTGACAATTCCTAGGTGTGTAATACACTTAGAATACCCCAAAATCATAAAACTATGAATAATACTGTACAGAAAGTCAATATTAATAAAAAGATAACATCTATTAATTCTCATACCAGAACCATATTTAATAATATAAAAAATTATAACAAGGGCATGAAATATAAAAAAGCTCAACACTTTACAAGTGAGCCATTTATTACCATAAAATAGTTTATTTTTTACCTATAAATAGGCAATGTTTAGTTCCATTAATTAGCCATAGACAGCCCAGCCTGTTTCATTCCATACATTCTGTTTATTACCTGCAGCCTAGAAATAAGTCCTGTGTCTAAATATAAAATGTATCCTTATATAAAACTAGTTGGACCTATTAACTGGTTCAACCTATTCTTAACATTCAAGTAACAGTTCTTTTGAAAGATTATACTCTAATGACCATATATGTTTATATTTTTTATGCATACTTATGTATTAACTTTTTATTTAAATAGTTGATAATAGTTAAATTTTTGTAATTTTTTATTGAATTACATTCTAATAATTTTAGTTTCTTTTGTTCAATTATTTTGGGCAAAAATGCTTGATATAAAATTAGATTGTGATATTTATTTAATAATCATTTTTACTGAATAAAGTTATTGTAAAGTGCTGACTAGTTAAAATTCCTAACTGGTCAGATTAGTTAGGACTGAAAAAATAATTTTACAAATTGGTCATATTAACCTTTTTGTTACTGGTGTTGCAACATTTCAGTCAGAAATTAATTTGACTCACACAGCATATCATTCTATTTTTAGTATTAGTAGCCTCTGATTGGCTGATAATTTATGCACCTTTCCTATACAAGTAATTGTTGCAAGTATTCAATGTCTTTCCCACCTTCATATATTGTCATACTTATATACTAAATAGATTTTTTATCTTTTCAGCTTGAACAAAATAAGTGTAAAATTACTTATCATAAAAAATATTTCAACCTTGCCTCTCATTCAGAATAGTGTAATTCTGAAATAGTGTAATATTTTTGTGTACAAATCTACCTAAATTTAGTAAAAGATTATTATATTATGGCAGAATGTGACTAGAAGTACATAAAAATATACAGCAAAATAAGGTATAATACAATGAAGTAAAATATAAAACTTTCTAAATGTACTATATTTGTATTTATATTTTGTCATATTCTGTTTTACCTGCATATTGTTGTGATATAATATGGAATACATAACTTTCAAATACAGTAGCAGATAGATACATTAATCCTTACTCTTGTGAATGCTATTAGACATTATTAGACATTATTAGACATTATTAGGAATAACATGTAATAGAGCCTTGAAATGTGCTCATTATTTGATTTTGTTATCCAACTAGTGGGTTTCTGAAAATAATGGTATAACCTAATGGTTGTGGAATACAAAACTCACTTTCTATATTTCTTTTGTTTCTCTTATTTTAGAATGTTTTTTTTTGTATTTTCGTTTTGTTCTAATTTTTCATATTTATAATTATTTCCAATTAGTATTTAATTCATTATATATTAAAAAAATAAAATTAAGTTTTTTTGAATATAGGATTAGAAAAAAAACAATTAGAAATTAAATTAAATTGCTTTATAAATAGTAGGTAAATATAAAAGTTTTATACATTCACCAAAGTAATATAATAACTATTTACGTTTTTATAATAACAGAAGTTTATAAAATTCACATTTTGTATCATAATTATAAAGAACAGTGAAATCAAATTTGTTGACTGAATTTCAAAATATTATTTATTGGCTGTATGTGTGAATTTCCACATATTATATATACTTTTGAATTAGACTGTAAAGATGTAGGTGTTTTCCATCAACTTTAGAACTCCTGAAACTATCAATGTCATAAATATTTTTAATTTTTCAACATAGAAATGCAGAAAATACGTTTTTGATAATCTTAATTTTAACATACCATCAGTAAAAGGTTAATAAGAAAAGGTATCTGAAGAAAATAATAATTCCAAACAGATTGGTAATCCTAAATGGTCGTTAACATAACCAATAAAAATACATAAAAATTCTTATAATATAGATATATTTAATGCATATAATATTAAAAACACAACTTACCCTTTAAAATAATAAAATAATTAACTGTCCAATGTCAAATTTTTAGTCAATGTTAGGATAACCATTATATAAAAATTATTATAGGTGTAAAAATATATATATTAAATCATTTAATATACACAAAATCTATATATAGGTATGTATTTATATTATTAAAAAAAATATGTATACTTGTCTTTAATATAGATGTCTTTAATTAACAGTTCTCAAAAAAGGATTTTGCTATCACTTGCCCATATATCTTTTATTTTTAATAATTATACCTGTCTATTAATAAAAATATATGTACTAAAATGTGTTTATTAATTTTTCTTTTAAGAACTAATTTTTTTTTGAAAATGTTTATCTTTTGAGTTTTTTATCAACTCAAGTTTTGCATAAATATGGTATTTGTTGCAGCACAGTCTATTCATAATACATATAGCGCATTTTTTATCTATAATGTGTAGGTAACAATTAATAGCTAATTGTCTCAGAACAGAAATATTTTATATGCATGTTATTCTTAGTAGAGAAGAAGAATGTTATATTAAACAATGACATATTTTATGCTAGAGATTATAGTTGCTTTTTATGATTATAATTTTAAACTATATTCTGAATATATTTGATTGTGTCCATTTTATTAAGTACTCATTAAAGTTTATTTACTTATTGTGATTATTTCTCTGCTGTCTGACAATTTTTCATTAGTTTTTAAAATGAATTAAAACTGATGTAAAAATTCCAATTTCATCTGGTCAATTTGCAAATTATCCAAATAGAATTTTTCTATTTTATATATTATTTATAATTTTAATTCTACAAGCTTTTGTATTTTGTAATTAATATTTATGGAATACATTTTAATTCATAATATTTTTTTTTACTAAATGTTATTTTCCATTTATTTTAATCAACTATATCATCTTCTTTGTGTAACTAATAACAAATGATTAGTTATTAAAATTTCTTTTTTTTATTGTATTGTTGAGACATTGTAAAAATTGTTAGTTAGTTATTTAAGTTTGTAGTTAAGGCTCCTACTTGTATTTATTTAGATCCTACAATTACGTCTGTTTTCTATCTCTTGTTTTAATGGTTAATTTGATACCGAGAATGTTTCTGATTATTTTATCTTTATTTGTACTATGTTGCTCTCTGGCACACTATGTGTCTTTGTTGATACATTTTGATATCAATCTGTATTGAATTTTATCCTTTTAGAAAATTTTATTGCTAATTTTGTGTATGTAATTTCAGTCAAATGTCCGTTCCAACAGCACTACTTAGCTTTGAGGAGTCGTTGAAAGATTCTCCAGCATTCCGACAGGCTTTGGCTAAATCCGAAGAAGAATTAAACTTCCTTCAGGAACGATATGGTCAGGTTTCTGACAATGCTCGCAAGCTGGTCGATTCGGGTCGTGACTTCACTGGTAAATTCAAAATATTCAACGAAAGTGTCGATTCACTGGGCGCTTGTTTAGAGGACAATGATCGTGTTCAGTCATCGCTTCAGAAAATTTTCAAAATTTACACGGAATACCAAGATATGCTTGTCATCTTGTTGGAGCAACTGAAGCAGTCGCACACTTCGCTAGCTGGCTTTATGGACAACTTTAAGTTGGTGAGCACCACTAAGAAATCCTTTGAGCGGGCCAGTGACACCCTGGATAGCACACTGCAGAAGTCGGCAAGCACCAATGCCGGTAAAGCTCACGACTGCGAGGAAATCGGTAGGGTGCTGAGCACGCATCAGGATAGTTTCTATATGACAGCGCTCGACTATGTGCACCTCCTGCGCTCAATTCATCAACGGAAGAATGTTCACATCTTGGAGTCCACTCTAGGGGTGGTAAATGCCCATTCGAAGTATTATATCCACGGCGCTGAGTTTATGAAGAATGTAAAGCCCTGGACTGACTATATTGATACTCAAATCTACTTTGTTAAAGAACAGAATAGCGTTGAGGAGAAGCGAATGGAGAACCGTCACTCCTTGCTGAAGTCGCGAAAGTTGGACATTGCGGCCAATAATAACTCCTCAAAGAAACTGGAAAAACAGGAGAGTACTCTTGGCCGTGTGGAGGGCTATTTGTTCAAACGTTCGACCAACAAAACGTGGCGGAATTGGGCTCGGAAATGGTTCTTAATAGAGAACAATCAGCTGCTCTATTGTTACCGAACCGATAATGAGTGGACCATTTTAGAGAAAGACCTTCGAATCTGCACGGCCAAACCTTTGGACCACAGTGATCGAAGATTCTGCTTTGAGGTAATCGCTCCCGGGCGAACACACTTGCTTCAGGCGGACACCCTCTCCGATATGAATCGATGGATTGTGGCTCTTCAAGCCGGGATGTCGGCTCAAATGAACACCCTGCGGTCCGGATCCTTCATTGGAGTTGGCCTCAAGCCATCCGACGAGGATCCCCTTAGCTCAGAATCGCGGACTCGACAGCTGTCGGAGGATTATGATAAGAAGAAAACGCAATACGGCCGCCGGTTATTGGCGGTTCCTGGGAACGATAAGTGCAGTGATTGTGCCGCCTCCAACCCCAAGTGGGCGTCGGTTAATTTGGGAGTTACCATATGCACAGAGTGTTCGTCGGTGCATCGAGGTTTTGGAGTTCAGGTGAGTGGACAGTTAGCAAAACTTCTCTTTTTTGTTTTTGATTGATGTTTGAACCAATTTAACCTTTTTTTGTGGATTACCTTATTAATTTCAACATGCGAAATAGTTTGTATAATAAGTCATATGATTCTGGTAAATTTATTACATCTATAATAATCAAAGTCTAATTGTCAGGAGAGGTGATAATGTTCCGGATTGGGATGCTTGTTTATTACAAAGTTTCGTAAATGACCATATATAGGCTGACATAATTTGATAACCACGTAAATATATTATTATAAGAAGTTTAGAAAAGGTATTTATTGTGGTTTTTATGTTCTCATTCCTGCATATACATTTTTAAAAATCCTTCATAGGTTGAGATTTATTGCTATAATTAATCATTTAAGACATTAATATATTTCAACACTAATTCTCGTCAGTTAGAGCCATTGACCTCTATGTTTTTTATCTAGACCAAATTTCAATAGTAATAAGAGTCAGCGAAGTTCATGGATTTCAATTATATACGGCAATAGTTTCGTTTTTATGATGTAATTTTATCAATATTATTTATCAAATTCCTTCTTTAAAACGAATAATTTTAAAAATTAAAATCAGTTGAGGATGTTTTTCCAATCAGTTTAGCGATCTAGATAAATGGTTAAAATCATACATTGATTCACATATCGATTATTTATACCATTATCGATCCTCTGGAATGACAGGTCTCACGTGTCAGATCCATCACCCTGGACAACTGGGATCCGGAGATTCTTCGTGTCATGCAGAATCTTGGCAATCGTGTGGTGAACACCGTCTATGAGGGAGCTAGCGAGGAGATTGCCGCTGCCGGAGTGGAGGGCATCACCAGACCCCCGGTGGCCGGGCAACGGGACTTGCGGGTGGCCTGGTTCCGGGCCAAGTGGGTGGAGCGTCGGTTTGTGCGCGCGCCGCCAGAAGCGGTGGAGTTGTGTACCCTAGTAACCGCCGGTAGCGACGAGACTTTGGGCTCGGTTAGTTCGGGGAGTACAGACCAGGACATTACCAATGGAACTGTTTCCACACGTGAGTTCATTTCTTTTAGCAATTCAAGCTATTGACAATTTTCGAATACATCGTTTTCTAGATTTTTGACTCAAGTTATTCGTTATTTACATTTTATAATAAATTTTTGTTTAATAATTGAAATTTGTGCTATTCATTTCGTAAATTAATGAATGTCTATTTTGAGTCTGTAAATCTGCAAAATGTCTACTTTATTTTACCGCTAACGTTCCTGAGATGGAGGTTTGAATTCCGTCTTTAAATTAGGCGCAAGAGGTTGTAAATATTATGTTTTCTTCGACGTCGAGGTTAAAAGCCACATTCCTTCACCAACCAGTTGTGTTTTGTCACTTGGATTGACTGACGTACACCCGAACTTGTTTATTCAACCATGTAGTGGGATAATAAATTACTGTGTAAGCGTGTATTTACTTTATCGTGCTTTCCTTCGATAAATATTGATAAAGAAATTGGAATTTGTACAATATTATGTTGCTTTTAATTAGGGCCACGGCATTTTCAATTCCATATTTTACCAATTAACCTTTCAAATATGGACTAAATAAATGGACTAATTTTCATATAGTATTAGATTTATTTGAATATATTATATCGACACGCAGATTTTGTTGTTGATGTGCTACTTACTAATTATCAGACTGACCACTGAGCTCGTTACATTACTGATTAGTAGTTCAGGGTTTCCACTTTCATTGAAAAAACCTGGCAAAGTCACTATGGGACAACTGTTATAGTTTATTGCCTCTGTTATTGTGAACTGTCATTATTTAGATTTTATTGGATTACCAAATTTAAATAACATTTAAAGTGCACTGTGGCCTTTTTGAATTAATTTTTAAAATTTCAATGCATAAAAGTATTCATTTCAAATTCCGGAAAAAATCTTTGGGTTAGGTGCAGTTGGAACCCTGTATACATCTATTTAGCTGGTGTTATCGGCCACCTGAAGCATCTTCTAGTGATGTCTCATTAATGTTATGAATATATTTCATCACTTTGAGTTCTATTAATTGGTTTATGGTATGAAGTTAAAATTAATAAACCGTGTTAAATGCGATTGTATAGTTATGTTCAACAATTAATACTTTTTTTATAGTTTGGAAAACAACGTTAACAAATTTCACTTGTCTTTAGCGGTTCCGGATTTAGGGAACAAAAAAACGAATAAGCACCGAACTCACAGATATCACACAATGTTACTGTCTAAACCGCTTAAATAAAACCTATAGTATCGAAATTTACGACAGTGAACAAGATCATTTTTTATTGTTAGACTTTTGTATACGTTTAGTAAACTTTAATATTACCAATCTAGAAGTTACAAATACATACATCGTTTCAACATCCTATCTTTGTAAGTCGATAAAACAATACATTTTCTTTTAATGACTAGACGTGTTTCTTATGTCTAATGTTCCCATAGTTACACTTTCCAGATATTCCTGTTGAAATACGTCAAAAATCGTCTTTTGTTGAGTTTGTGTCAGAATGGAATAGTATTATACGATTTATTATCTCTTTTATTAACCTTTATATTCAATAATCTAAAAAAAGTTTTAAATAGGTTTCTATTCAATTTGACTATAAAAACACTCAATACATCGGGTAGCACATGAGCGTGTTGACATAATTTCTGTCATTATAGTTGTTGAATAGATATATATATATATATAGATAGATTACTAATTAATTTAGTGATACATCTATTCCAACGATGTGATTACATTATTATCAAAGAGATGAGTCACATCTTTTGTATGCACGGCTGCATCAGTCTGCTGTTTCTGGTGTCAAAATGTTTTACATTTTTAATCAAAGATTTCAAATGATTTTAAAAGTAAAAATTATTTTTGACATTAACGCTGTCAAAGATATTTAGGCATTGGTAATAAAACTGCCGACAATTTTTAATAATATGAAATTTATATGAAAATATCGATTTAAATAATAAATGCAATGGAAAAATCAATATTTTGATCTAACAGTATATTGATTTGTAGATGTGAACTGTATATTTAAATATATATTTCGCTATTTTTAAATTATGACGTTTTTATATTAGCAGTTATTAGTCATTATATAGTGTTATAATATTGTCTATGTTTAGCAGCATTAGCTATTTCTTATTTTCCAGTGTCACGTTTTAACGAAGCTCTCTTGTCTTTAACCTATAAATTATCTCTAAAAAAATTCATCACTAGACTATATGGGCCCATTCTATGACAAATGTTTTACTTTTCAGGCAAATTTTAATCGAATTTTTTGGATATAATTTTGATACTCATTAGAACTGGTACTTAAAAGTCTACAGTGTACTCTCTGGTTGCGCTCTATAGGAATACTTTTGAACTGGTTACTTTTTTCTCAACTTGTAACCTATTCTGTGACCATAGTTTTAAACTCACTATATTAATACAAACAAAACATATCCGGTTGTCTATTCATATTTTACAAGTTGGGTGATATTAATAAAGGAACTTCTTATAATTATAAAAAAGATGGAAAGAGTTACACTGAACAGTCATATCGAATATTTTTTCATTTCTTCTCTGTTTCACACACTTCTAATATGCCTCGGCAATGACTGAATATACACAGAATAAATCTGGCCTGCGTGCAACTGTGGTACAATTACAACAAGTATTTTTCTTCATCAGGTTAGTCCTGTTCTCTGATAGAAAGAATGCATATAATACCTCCCATTCTTACTTGGTAACCTCTAACTAACTACCTACCTGCCAGCCTTCTCATAGTTCTCACGAGTTATTCTTTTTGAGCTGTGTATTTTTTGACTCAACCGGTTGCATCCACTCTCGATGAGAAAGCAGTAGCTGTGTGCAAGGATCGCCTCGGCCTATTTGCGTCCCTTATCGCCTGTTATACAGTATATGTATAAATAGTAGTTTTCTGTCACCACTATAATGTTTCAGATTATAACTGGACTTGGAAATATAATGTCAAATTGTAAGACGAGACAGTCAAATGAATGAGTCATCTGTAAAGATAATAATTCGCTTTGTGTAGATGTGTGTGGGTGCATGTTAAAACCATATTTGTATATGCAAATAATATTAATGTAAACTTTTAGGTTATTAAAGATTACCACTATTGGTCGCGGATTTTAAATAAGGAGAGTCTCGCTCTGTAACTTTGTTAAAATAAACTTTAAACTGATAATTTATTTATTTATAAATTATTTAGAATAGTTTTTGAGTGTTTTGGCAACATTTTTTGGCAATTCAAACATTTATAAAACGATTTTCAAATAATATATTTCAAAACTAATTTTAAACGATGTTCAGAAGTTTTATCTCCAAAACAGATTACTTCCGTTTATATTACTGTTGCATAATGTGTATGTTACAGTTTGCACTCTGTACGGGATGAGCATCCTACATAATATGTTGGTGACCCCAAACGGAAACAGGTTTATAACTGCCAGTCATTTTCATTTTGCTTATCTTCGAATTTAGATAAACTCTTGTTTTCCTTGTTGAGTATTGTTAAGGGCTATTATTATTATTTGTGGGTAATTAAAAATAATCTACAGAATTGGCTTACTGCCGTGACAATGTAAAAATATTTTTTATGATTTCACAAAATCTTCAGTGTGTACTTATCACTGGAAGTCTCACCTATGCATTATATTGTTTATTTTATAGATTAACACTCATAAAATAAGACGCATAATCACCGCTTCACTTAAGCAGATGACTTTAACACGCTTCTCTAATTACCTTTGGCAAACGATGAACTGTATTGAACCGATTTTATAACAAAGTTCGTCAGTCTGGCAAAATCTAATTAAAAGCAACATAAAAGAGGAAATCAATATTTCTAGAGTATTGTCTGTCAACCCACACAAAGAAGAGTGTTTCGAAACTGTAACCAAACAATAATATCATAAATAGTTAAATTTTCTTTTGGATGAGTATATTTAAAAGTTGCCTTAAAATTGACGATTTGGTCACTTACATCATTGTATTTTACGGGATCCTACATGCTTAATAAGAAAACTCCTTTTTTGACCGCAGTTTCAAATTAATTTCATTGTTGATGGTAGATTTTAACAACGGAAGGTTGATCATTTTTATCGAGACGTATTTATGCACCATGTTAATTATTTGTCACCATAAAACTTCATAACCATTTTAGAATATATAAAGGCGTTCGCTATTATAGATAAATGATGATGCTCATTTGTGTTTATCAATTAAAAGCAAACCCATATTTAATTTAAATATCTAATCAAAAAATCGCATTTGTTAAGCTTATTTGTTCTTTTTTCATAGTATAGCTGTTATAAAATTCAATTTGTGAATTAAAATGTATGCATTTGATTTGTATAAAATAATTTTTTGAACTATTCTTTCGTGTTTGGTTCGGGATTAAAATTTCTTGTGGATTTTAACTCAAAGTGGCCACTTCCAATGTCTGTTAAATCAATATTTTGATAATCCCAACTTCTCCAACATTAATCAATCAAACTTTTCGCGCCTCCAGTGCTCTCAAGTGAGGTCCACGAGCTGGCCCACACCGAGCCCAGCCGTCTTCTCTATCAAGCAGCCGAAGCACGCAACCTCCCGGTGATGATGGAGGCGCTGGCTCTGGGTGGGGACAGCAACTGGTCCTGCACTGATGTCGGCGCACTCGGCAGAACTCCCCTCATCAGCGCCATACAAGGAGGCTCGCTGGCGGCCTGCGAGTTCCTCATCATCAATGGGGCCAAGGTGAGCCACAGTTGTTCATCTTTTATTTATAACGATAGTATTCTTAAGTGTTTTTACATTTTTAATGATCGCAAATATAGTTGAATTGTTTCAATCAATAATCCTGATTCATTCTGCGATGGTTTCTAATTATTGAATGACAGTTGTCATTATTGTGATAATTTATTGTCTTCTGGGTGGATTGAACATTAAATGGCGCCCCGAGTTTCACTTTATTTATGGCTTCATTCCAGACACTAACAATTTATTTCATGATAAAATCATTTTCACATCACCTCTCATTGGCTAACACTTCCCAGTCTTCCGTATAGGAAAATTTCTGTATTGAAAATTGAGAATTCGAGGTGCTGATGTCATAATATTGATACAGAGTTTAAATCAAATCCCTTTATTGATGCACTTAGAGCATTCCATTCACGACATACTTGTGAGGGGTTCCTTCTCAGCTAATACTAAGAGAGAGAATGCAAGCGAAAATTATAAGCATTAGATGTCGGTCGCAACTTCGCTGGTGGGCAAATAAATTATCCACCAATGTGTTTTATATACTATCTGTTCTTTAAACTCTCTAAAGTGTTTAATTATAATGAGAAACTCTCGTAACCGTTCATACTAGCCTCCGATTTCAGTATATTCTCAAATCGATTATTTTCTACAACTGTTAATTTCTCTTTTTAATTCTATATAAATCAATTTATTTCTGTAATATCTATCATATAATTATTGATTAATAAATAATTGAATTCGGAAATAAATTCAAAACAGCTGTTGCTCTCAAAGCTTTGTTGTTGATATATTATATTAATATCAATGCGCCGACTTTAACTTAATTAAAAATAATTGCTTGTTGAGCGAAATTTGAGGGACGTAATATAGATTTTTTTTGTGATTTTAATAAACTTCGTAAGTGATCATTGTTTAACTTCTGCTCATTGAAACTGCTCCTTCGCAGGTTGATATTTTAGTAAAAGCTCTCCCTTACTGTAATCTTCACTTAGTCAAGAAGAATTGGGTTATCTTAAGGCCCCCTTTGTACCTCGACAACCTTACTCACAAAACAAAACTTAACTGACTATATTATACTAACGGTTTACATTGCAAACATGCACACATTACGTTGGTGACCTAATTTGTGGTTGAACTTTGCATTTTATAATAATAAAAGCTCTGCGTCAGACAGTAATATGATATCGTCAATAAGGAATCAGTATTAAATTGTCACACTTTAATTTTCAAAACGGATAAGGCGTTATAAAAGGCAAGCGTTAATTTATTTGATAATTGGACAATCTATCCTAAATTTCTTCAGTCATATTTAACCATAGCTATTTGTTTTGCTAGATCTTCACATAGATCGGCATTGTAGTCAGAATGCAAAAGAGTGGAGCTGTCTCGTTGTGTTGTTTAAATATTTCTTAGATATTGGTTGATATAGATAGTCATAAGGGATTCAATAACATAACTTGTCATTATTTATAAAGTAAAATGTGTAACCTTTATATATAATATGTGTGACTTGTCAAAAAACGTTATTTTCTATTCTTTACTCACTCGGTGATAGACAACTGGTCTACGGTTGTTTATATTTGCAATAATTCTCGATTTGTAGACTGTGAAAAGTAGACCTACATTGAATGATAGTCTAATTTATACCTATGCAACATATTGTTTTAATTTATTATTCTTTATGGGAGGATATGTTAATGTGAAATGGTCTGACAACAGGACTGGTGTTATACAGTTGTTACTCTTTGCACACGTCAATAACTATAATTGCTTATTTATTACCACAATCCCATTTGCCATATTTAAATAGTGCTCGTATGTCCACATTAGTGCCACTGTTTAAAGTCAACAAAGCTGCTAAAGTATCTACAAATTTAATTTATTTACAAAAATAGTTTACTGCTATATCTTTTAACACTTTGTATAGAGTTTTGACCACCTACTACTCTA
Source organism: Vannuccia rotundouncinata (assembly GCA_034780395.1). Lineage (NCBI taxonomy): Eukaryota > Metazoa > Platyhelminthes > Proseriata > Coelogynoporidae > Vannuccia > Vannuccia rotundouncinata. Next base: position 34,865 of record JAUZNC010011784.1, on the reverse strand, counting down.
TATTTACACACGACTATCGAGGAATCCTAATTGCAGTAAATGAATGCTTTCAATTCTGCAGCTCCTTCTTAATCAACAAATTGTATACTTTAAACTCGGAACTGAAATGTACCGTCACTATCGATCAATGAATTGTTATTCTTAGTGCTGTATAAAGTTCTCATGTTATATACCTTGGACCCATATTGTGTATATAATATATCTATATAAGCTGACAAATAAGAATATATATAACTAATTGACTGATTAATCACATTACCTAATCACACACTTAAGTACGGATATCGTCATACTTATTAATATCAAGACTGGACGGTGTCTATACTTTACCAATAGTATATTATCTATATTGGATGTTATTTACCTTTTAATGAACTCCTACCACCGTGAAATTCAAATTTTCACGATGCGAAGTGGGTGTATATTATTATTGTTTCGCAAAAATCCGATAATTTTTGAAAGTCTTAAGAAAATAATAGCATTGATGAAGTTATTGAATATTTCGTTAAAATATTTCACTCTTAATTTTTTCGCATTGGACTGCTTTACATTCCTTATTCAATGTTCTATAAATGGCGATTCATTACCATGTCTTATTTTTAATAACAATTCATGTGAATTGTACATTTACCCTTAGAGATACGAAAATCTTACATAATCCGTAGACTAAGTACTAACAAAGGATAGACTAACCTCGCTGTTATATATCAGCCTGCCGGCTAAATAATCGATACCGCTATATAATTACTATAAGTTTGTAGACACCCTGTATTGATTTTATTATCGAAATATACTGCTTATGTATATTCCAAGCTTTTTTCAGAAAATCAATAATTATTGTCGACAAATTGATTGTTTAGACGCAGGCTTATTTACCTGGTTGTATTAGGAAACTGGAATGTCTATAGTTTTGTTAGTCTCTGACGTACCAAAACACTCAGTAGATTGGTATTTTCACGTAATTTAATTTGATCTTCTTTTACTAGTCCTGCTTTGTACATGTTGCATTCGAAATCTTAATAAGGATATAGTATCACTCGTATCGCTAAAATTGTTCAGAAGTATTTACAGCAATAATCAACACCATACAAATCGATAAGCATTAATTAGTAATATATTATTTAATCGATAATGTTAGACGCCGTCTATAAAAGATATTAGTTTGAAATCTTGTACAGGATATCTCGGTTATCTGCATAGTGTCCACATAATATAATCATTTTCAATAAACTAAACCATTTGTGGTTTGTCTTCTAAGTACACTCATAGATACGATATGCCATTAAAATACGACGCTATCTAGCTAGAATTTTTGCATAAACGACATACTTATAGTGTGCTGTAAATGTCAGATAAGGACATTTAAAATGAAGTGGCAATTGTAGTTTTGTGTCTATTGCTTGTAGTTGTTCTAAATACAGCATTTCGAATATGTATTGATAATGAATTAATAAGTATTACTATTTGAAACATATATTATTGTCACAAAAGATGTAAGTAGTCTAGGCAATATAAATCTGTAAACATGAAATCCAATAATATAAGGCAACTTTATAATAACTATCAAACCAACAAAGGGCTTATTCATTGCCATACTTAAAGCTTGATAGCTTCGACTTTTAATTGGTTTACTTATTAATTTCAAGAACTATTTACAAACAGATGGACGTCACAACCGCTATTTTATAGAAACTGTCCATTTATTAAATTCATCTGCGACTTATTTATGCTCGAAAACGTGTTATATTTTTGTCTAGCTGATCATCTAAATTGGAAATCTGAACTATTTGTCAAATACTAAACTTCATAAGATATACTATAGTGGCCGGTCGATATTTTGAATTTAATTGATTTATGGACCTTTCAGATTAACCAAATGGACAGCATGCAACGTACAGCTCTACACCACGCTTGCCTGACCCAACACACGCAACAGGTCTGCCTGCTCCTCAAGCGAAACGCCAACCAGACCCTGGTCGACATGACCGGCCAGACGCCCCTCTCCATAGCGATCAACGCAGCCAACGCCGATATTGTCACCCTCCTGAGACTCCAGACTCTCAACGACCACATGAAGGACTCCGAGTGTGTCGCAGGGGATGAGACTGTCAACGATGTCTTTAAGGACTTCACCTACCGGGCCTATGAGATGCCCGACGATGCTGAAGAGAGTCCAGCTCCCCCGGCCAATTCAGTCTTGTGATAGAGTTTGGCAGAATATTTAAACATTGAATTATTATTTCGTTAAAGTGGTTGAAATTCAGTTTTTTGACAAATTATTGATTTTACAACTCGTCAGAATCCGTTTGACTTTTCCTTTGTACAAAACTTGACGTGTCATTCCGATTAACCAGGACCCCAAGTGCCGAACGTAATATTCTCACTTGATGGCTGCCCAGTGATTCTTATCGTGGATTTTCCTTCATTATTACTGGAGCCGATCGCTCCAGTCTGTACAGTGCAATCACAACCCGTCACCAATTTGTTTTTATCTTGACACATCAGTTTTCTCACTAGTCAAATTGTTGTTGTTTATTATTTATAAGTCGAATCATTGTGGATTCCTTCGACCATAATATTCTTTCCTTTTTCACTAATATTGGGCTTGCTCGTGTACTATTTATTAAGAACATATTTCGAGTCGCTAAATTGGACTTATGTATTTACATTTTTTATAACATTAAAGCGCGGTTTGCTATTGTGATATAACATTTATAGTATTTGTGATTGAATTTACTTATCATAAGCTCTCACCATTCTACTTGAACAGTCTCATATTTATTGTACAAAGTATTTGTTATATTGCCGGAAATATGGGTTCATATTCAGTGCCTAAATTTTATCCATTCGTGTCTCTGTAAGATTTTTCAACTTTTTGTGTGATTTTTTCAATAGTGCCTCTTTATTATCTGTCAGATATCTGTTAAGAAACTATTTATTCTCATTATAACTTGAAATCTACTCATTTATTCTTGACTTTGTAAATAATATATTATACAATTACATCGAAAACTACTTATTATTTGATTTGAGAATGAATTTAAAATGTTGGTCTCCCTAATATGTGTTATTTAACATTATTACACTTTTTAAAACCAATTTCAATGCTGTGTTACGATTGTCACTATCATGAATAGATTTTTTATTTCTCCGCATTGTTTTCTAAATAATTTACTTAAACTACTCTCCCAAAAGAAAGTAGTATTAAATGTTATTATATATATATTATGTTACTTCAGTAAAACAGTGTTATTCACGGCAACTGTCAAAATAAAGTTTTATTTTAGTTTCGTACTTCCACAAAATTCATTGTAGGTGATGGTATTTAGGCCATATTGCTAAAAGATTATTTTGAAAGAAATAAATATATCACATATTAGTTTAAAGTCCACCTTTACATATTATTTGCAGATTAGATGCGAAATTAATTATCAGGAGCAAAAATTTGTATAGTTATGCTCTAGTCAGTCAATTGAATATTTTAATAATAGATGTTTTGTACAACTACGTATTGGAATTAAGACTAAAAAATTGTACTTAAATAAAAATTTTCTCAGTGTTAATTGGTTTATTCTTGGTAATTTTTACAATAAAATCATAGTTTTATCAACAGAATTGTAATCCAACAATTAATAATAACGTTGATTAGTTACATTTCATATTTTGTATAAAAATAATACCCGTTGGTTGTATTTTTAATTCCTGAGGCTTCCTCCTGGATCAGATAATTACAATTAAGGAAAATGTATTTCATAGAGTTACTCTTCCAATCAAATTAACTACATCCTTCCCTTTATTATTATATAAAACAATCACATGCCTTATAAGTAGGTTACATTATTATATTTAAATAGGGTTGGATCAATACCTATTATAAACATTTTGTTAGATCTAAAAAATTATTGCAAATTTCCATTCTCAATATTATAAAATTTTCAATTATGTAATATATCCACATTTATAAAGATGATTGGAGAACAGTAGAACTAATTTGATCGGCCTATTCAGAGATAACGTTGCACAGTGGTTGGGAGGGGGGGGATGGGGAGTTTTGTTTCTGAATATTAACACCGTCCGCATATAAACGTCGATATGGGGTATATATTATAATTATGCCGTTGCGTTACGTTCATATAGACATTATTTGTGTATGCATACTTTATAACTAGACAACCGTAATTTAAAATTAATGCATTTAAAATTCGTAGGCGGTGTGTTAGTCAGATAAATTCAATTTGATTGATCAATTTTAAATTCTCTGCCTAATACGCCGGCTAAGCATTTAATTTTAGATTGTAGATCTAGTTATAGTAATAGTGTTACACAGCGTCCAAACTATGGTTTTTATAATTTTAAATTTTGATTTTATGCAATAACTTTATATGTATATTAAATGTAAAGCTTCTTCATCTTTTAAAAATCATATTTTTCATACGGTTATTTATGAACAGTACCTTTAAAATTCTTCTAATGTAATTTTTTTAATAGTATTATAGCTGGATGATGATGTTTAAGATAAATATAATATTATAATTCTGCTTTTCATATCATTATCAATGTAATATTCATTAAATAAATCTTATTTCATAAAAATATTTCTATTTATATATTTATTTATTATTTTTAAATTTTGTCTTGTTTTAATAGACAAATATAAACAGCGGGAGTTTCTATTTATAGTTATATTTTATCATTTTCTTCTAACATCATTTCGAAATTGGTTAAATGTAAAAATACGGAACAATGAGCTGCCCTATTCGGTCAGATGACAGGTAAAAATTTTTAATAAAATTGTTTTTTTAATCAAAATAACTGTTAATTTACAATTATTTCAACCGTTAGATGCATTTTATTTAAAAGAAATTATTTCATAATACATTTATTAAGAGTCACATAATAATATTTGAAGCTTAATTAGTATTGATTAACCTATTATCACTGATATTCTTCTCATTAGTACTATAAAATGTTTAATCATAGTCAAACATTGATGCCAGCCTAGATTTTATTTTTTTAAGTCTTTTGTTTCAATGTCTTTTGTTTGCTGGATATTTTAGCCTTTTACTATTTTTTTATATATAAAATTCCTGATTATACACCAGATATATCCTTTTAGGGCTACATGGAATGTTTATTGGGTTACAAATAGAAATCTCCACTCACAAACAATAATCCTGCCCTAAAATAATAAAATTTAAAAGGAACAAAAAGATATTATAGAGCTATAATAGTTGACTTAATCTATTTATATAATTATGAATATAGGTGATAAGATTTAAAAGGATTCAATATAAAATTAAGTAAAGAAAGGTGAATACTCAACAGTTCCTAAAATGTAATATTACAACAGAAAAGAATAAGAAAGATTTATGCAGAAATGTTATATAAAAGACAAATTTTAAAAGTCTTGTAGAAATATAGAAAAGAATTTAAAAGACAAATGTTAAAAGATTTTTACAATCAAATTTATTGTTCATTGCTGGATTTTTCATTGATGGCTTCTTTAGAGTGGAAATTCAGTGGGTTGTTGTCTTTGGCAAAAATGGTGATGTTGAAATTAGATTTACAGATTTTTCTGTGTTTAAAGATCAAACTGGAATTGTTTTTGAGATGTTCTTTGACATAGGTATGGAGTTCTCTAATAGAGCTGCCAATATAGGTGCTTCTTTTTATATTATTAAAATTATATTATTAAAAACTCACACTATGTTGCAGAACTGTAGGCAACATAGCATCCTACTATTACATTACTAATGGACAGCAACATAACCAGAGCCTTAAATTATAAGCCAATTTATTTTATTATATAAAGTACTTTTAATTTATAAGTTTCTTGATTATAGACCATTATTAAAATATTTGTTTAACTAACATTACTTTAAAAGAAAAATAATTTATCAATTTAATTTTTAAAACAGTGAATGACAACCTTAAATCACCTATATTAAGTAACTTGAGAAGATGTTTTGCAACTATGACATTATTATTTTTTGGTTTAAAAACAAATACTAGTAAGAAGCCATTTTGAAAGTCAATTATAAATTTATTTAAAGTCTTTGTTTAAGTCTTTAAGTCTTTAAACTCAATAAAACTAGTATATATTATTAATAGGCAATTTAAAGTAATTTACTCAATTTTTACTTGTTTTTGAATTTTCCATTAATATAGTTACTAAAATATTTTTTGATGTGTCTGTCTAAATAAAAATTGAATTTCTTATATATAATTAATAAACTATTTATATTTTTATCATTAAAAATATTTATAATACTTTTAAAATCACTAAATTTATTATTAAATTGTTTTCTTGATCTTTGTTATTAAATCTTTTGATTACCTACTTTATAAATTAATAATTTGAAAAGAAAGCAGGACAAATTTAGTTTACTGTAATAGTTTGCTATAGAATCTACCCAATACCCAAATTAAAACAAATCCAACATGTCCAAAACTCAGCAGCACATCTTATCTACAAAGTTAAACATTCTGAACACACCACCCCTGAAGTTTTCCAACTTCATTGGCTACCTGTCTGTTTTACTATTAAATATAAAATCATAATAACCACATACAATATTCTTAAAACCAAGCTCCCTCCTACTTAAAAGAACTTATCACTATTCACAAACAAACACATAATCTCAGGTATAATAATGAAATTCAAATAGTGATCCCGCACACTTATACATGTTATGGCTCCAGCGCTTTTGCAGTGTCTGCAGCATCCTTGTGGAATGACCTTTCAACCGATATTAAATCTTCTCTAACAATCTCTCTTTTTAAATCTAATATTAAAACATTATTATTCAAAACTGTATACAATATCTAACTTCAATTATTGAATTCCTTACAGTATGTTACTATTTTTATCTCAATCTCAGCGCTTTGAGAAACCTTGTGTTTATAAGGCACTTTATAAATATAGTTTATTATTATTATTGAACCAAAATTATGCCATTTTAAATTAATTTTGAAATTCAACAAAACCTATAGTTAACATAATTACATATAAGAATAATATAAATTTATTCTTCTCTTTGGTTATTTAAGTCGAGTTTATTATATAACTGTCCACTTTATTTAAGATATTTTTTTGTTTGGAGTTTTTGTACATTTTTAGTAGTAATTAGCAAGTATTTTTCATTAGTGCTAAATAATAATTATCATTTAAAAAATGCATTGGAGTCAATGTAATATAAAACCACTTCTATTTTGTTAATCCAAATAAATATTTTTGAAGTATTGACATTTATTCTATAAAAGAGAGAATTATATTAATACTATTACTAACAATTACAAATATTGTTATAATTCAGTTCAGTTCAGTTGGAAATGGTATAGATAAGCAACAATCATATTTTAAAATATCATTTGTTGTTTTTAACTCTATTTTAAGATGTGATTGGGTGGAGATCATTGAACCCCGATGCAAGGAGAAAATGTTTGTAAATCTTTCTACTGGGGATTGTCAGTGGGAACTACCACCAAATGTTCTAGTGTAAGTAGAATGAACGTTTTTATTTTTACGAATGTCATATTTTTGATTAATCAATATAAAATCGTTACAACAGATTTTCGAAGTTGGTCCATTTAGAGTTTTTTTTGATGTATTAAATTGATTTAATGAATTATTCTACGGAGTATTCTTTGTATTCTTTCAGAAAAAAGATGGACCGTAACCAATGGTGGGAATTAATTGACACGAAGACAAACAGGTTCTACTACTATAACGCTCAATCTCAACAGACCGTCTGGCAGAAACCAACCAAAGCGGACATAATTCCTCTGGCTAAACTCCAGGTAAACTTCATCACTAGCAACAGAACCGATCGATAAGTTATCAAATCCTTGCGACTAATTAAAAGATCATTAAGGTGTTTGAAGAAGAGTGGGAACAGTTTCAAATTTGTTTAATAGTCTGTTTAATTTGATTGAAAATTAAAATTAATGCATTTTTCTCTAAAATCTAAAAAATTTTCCTAGAATCTCCTTCTCTGAATAAACTATTTATATTGAAATAACTTTGGGATCACCTGAGCATAAATATACGAGTTATCTATCTTCGATACTTGATAGATTTTATTTTATGAATAATTTGGTAACGGTCGTAAAAGCGAGTTTCCTACAGACATCAAACTTGATCTATGCTAATCTCTTTCTCTCCCTCTCTCCCTCCCTGTGTCATCGTCTTCCCCTCTATAGATTATGCGCCAGAACACCGAGGTTGGTGTGGAACCACCGAGACGCGGAATTCCATTACAGACGTCTGGAGTAAGTAATCTATAGGCCGGTTGTTTGCCAAGTAATTTTAAGCTAATAATAATAAAACATAAAGAGACAACCTTCGTAGCCTGATAACCTGACAGAAATTCTAAATGGATCTCAAGCGCTGTATCTATTGTGTTGGCAAGGGGGTTGCTATGCGGTGGGCTTTTCTTTCTTCTCAGATCTTCGTTTATATACGGAGTAACCATGAGGAAGAAATCGATATTTTGGATCCTCGTTTTTTTGTTGTAAATGTGTTTTAGAGGTGATCCACAATTATTTGGAACTTTGTGCAGAAGAGAGAATTAGTTGGTTTCAATGCTTGATTTGAAGTTCAGTCATCTGGGTCTGTTGTCGAATTTCAAGTCAACCGCATGGCCTGAATCTTATACTTGACTTGATCGAAGCAGAAGTCTAGAAAACTCTCCCCTATATACTCCTCCGAAGCAGGCACAACATACGCTCACAATTAATGTCACTTTAATGAAACTCCAAATAATCCCTCAATCGGAAAACTTTTGACCTCGCTGACAGAGGGAAAAGGAGGTCCTTTTGTTAGAAGAGATACTTTTTAAAAAGAACCTAAACGAATTTTGAAGTTTCCTAACTTAGCTTTTATTATTATCATCTTAATTACAATTTTATTTATAGCCTTTTTATCCTATTTATTGCGTTCTTTAATTCAATATTATTCCTCTGATGATCCTAATTTTAAGCCCATGACATTATTATTGCTACAAGATCATTGCTAAGATTGTGTTGAACAAAAGCTTCTTTTGATCGCTGGATATGTGCAGAATGCAGCCCTTGCCAAGCCTCGCCGTTCGCTTGACCTTGGGAAAAGAAGAGCTCAATCATTTCGAGCGATTGATTGCGATAGTAGTGCCAAACTTGGACACAAGTCGGCCTTCACGCGACATTCGGCCGGCCTCTCCCACTCCTTCCTTCACCTCAAGGGTCTGAGCGAAAGCAAAGAAGAAAAAAGCAATAATCTCAAAAATTCACCGGCTATTTTAGTTCTAGAGAAAGAAAAGGAAAAGGACTCTGATCCTGTGCAAAATGCGGACGAGGTAATCTTGGCAGGTCAAGGTTCGCTTGCTGTTAGCCGAAATCATGACTTAGAACTAATTTTGGTGCATTAATTAATGAAATTCAACACAGCGCTGCCATAAAAACTACAACTTGCTATTTTCACCATAACTTATAATCCTATAATCTAACAACTGGTTTTTATGTGCGATCTCACGATGAATTAAAGTAAACTATTCTTTGTAGATTGTAATATGCTTGCTTGCCTTTAAACTACCTGGAAATCATTGATGCTTCTAGAATTAAACATTTATCTGTTTATAGCTCCTACCTCTCTACGGTTATATGTTTATACAGTAAGTTCATATGTTGTAACGGTTTTGCAAATTGCTACTTGATGTTGAGAGCTGTTCAAAAATCCACATCATTAGAGAAACTTGACTCTCGAGAAATCTAATAGTACAACTTTTAGTGAATACTAGTAGTTGACAAATCTTGATTATATACACTGTTTAATCTATTATTTCAATCGCTTACTAGTCAGAATCTATTAAGAGTTGATGACGTTAATTATTAATAGAAATATTGACTTAATAAACTCCAAACTCAAATTCCTAACCGTATACTCAATTAATTTGGTAACTCATGCTTCAACTTCGCCAATATATTATTATATATTCTCAATAAAACCACTTGTACTGCATAAAATAGTCTTAGACACCCACTGAGTAATGTACTCTTCAAAGAATGGATGCGTGCTGACTTGTTACAAATCTTTTCTCATTCATTTATAACTTCTACTCACCATCTTTGTCCTGAATATCGAGTCAAATTAACGTTTGTTTATATAGGTATGGTATTATAAGTTTCTAAATAGTGAATGTCAACGTTAACTATTCCATAATACAACAAGGTAGGTAAAGACCTCAGTGAGAGTTTTACACAATTTGCTCTATCATTCTACACCTGGCATCCGTATGTGTTGCCAAGTAAGTTCACTATTAACTTATAGTGGCGTGGGATTGTTGATAGTTATTTTCGCTGGTCTCATATGGTCTACAAAATGGGGTTATATGTATAAGTAGCTGCTCTCGACTAAGTTGTGGCTTCTCTACGCGACATTCCGATCTTGTCTAGGTTTCAAGTAGATCTAGAAAGTCAGAGGAATGTCGAATATTTACTCATACGGTTATATATGACGGTGTAAACACACTCTGCCAAATTCATTGCACCCAAGTGTATCAAGAAGACGATACCCTTTGATTTATCACGTGTCTGGATCACGAATTAATTAGGCTTTCGAGGGCGTTGCCAAAAGTTCGGCTTTCTATTTCGTAAAAATGTTAAGTTTATTAATTATTTGAGGTCACATTGGGGGTAAACTGTCTTGCTTAGTCACTCTTCAAACATGGATGCGTGTGTGTGTTTGTTTCGAATTTATATTGTATTTGTCAGTTATACGTAAACGCGACGTTAATGCGACGTAAATATTGACGCAAAGCAAACTTTTATTTGTGAAATTGAAATAAATTTGTTTTTACTGTTGAAGACAATTATTCAGGGACACTGAACTGAAAAGATGGTTTTTACCGAAATATAATAAAACAGTTCTTCCCTCCTTCTTAACCAATTTCCTCAGCGCTGCACTTCTGCCCAAGGCGCTCCAATAGTCTGGACGCCGGTTCAGAAGACCTCCACTGGAGGAACACTCCCTCCTCGTCCTCCGATGGTCAACAACAACTGCATTCCGCAGCAACAACCCCAACTCCGCTGTCCTGCCCCCGCCTTAGACTCCCGACTTCGCGGATTCGAGGAGCAGTGCACGGTGTCCGAAGCCTCGGTGGATTCAGGGCTCCCGCCCGACAATGCCTCCTGGGACAGTCTGGACGGTGGAACAGAATCCGGTCAGCCGTCTTCCCTTCCTGCCGGAATTATGGGGGGCCAACTTCCGCTGAGGCCGTCTGCCCTGGCCATGGGGGTTTCTGGGTTGCGGGGAACACCACAAACACGACGGTTTGCCTTCCCCCGGACCAACCCAGCTTACAGGAGGCCCTCTGATGTGGGAAGGTTGGACCAGCAGAGGACCCCCAATAGAGACTATGCCTGTAAGCGATATGTTTCGATTCACCGATAATTTACGATTTATTATAAACGAGTTTTTGAGGTGATTAAGAGGTTGCCTTTAGGTTTGATTTCGTTGCAATTCAGCGATATGCAGACGATGCATTTGTGATTGTTGTGAGTAGAATTGGATGCAACTATTCTACAATCGGTTATCTTATAAAGAGATCCCATAATGAACTTCCAATCTGTTTCCTTCGTTCTTACGTGCCCGGAAATTCGTGTAGACCCAGTATGTACCTGCCGTTAACCTTATTTATACGTACTTTTATTTACAGTAATTATAGTGGAAGACACTTGAAACTATCTGATTTTATAAACGGTCTAGAATGGATCTGTTAGCGTGCATATATAAGCACTACTGACAATTGGGGTGACTATATACAGGGTCAGATCACGGAGTCGACTTGTAGGTGGTTCATAACATCGGCAACAACTTACACTCATCATAGTTGGTTGTTTATTGACATTATTTTTGATGTATATGATCTGAAGTTAACTTTTATTGCATTTACATACATAGTGATCGGCTTGATATGACGTAAATTGACTCTCTATATTATATTGCTGCTATCAAAGTTAAGTTGATGGCGCGTCTATACAATTTATAATATTCTTATAGCATTGTATCATAATTAGCTAAAACAAATTTCAACTATCTCTTGCTTTCAGGGCTGTCTTTATCAACTCTCTTTCCTTATATAGGATATGCTGACCATTGTAAGCTGTGTTCCTATAGGTATTATGCAATGACAATACAACCCATATATAATTCCTTTTAATGGATATTGTATGAAATAGGTCGCTGTGAACAGCAACCTCAACCTGTTCCAAGTAATAATTTGTGACATTACATTTTATATTTCTACAAAACCGATTCATCCTGTCTGTATAGCTTTCAATTAATTGTGTACGCGAAGTTACGTCTACTGTCAACCTATTAGCATTTTGTAATTCTTTTACAATAGACTTTTTTATTGTTTAATGTCCTTCTAACTCCAATGTTAGCTATAATTATTGTATGCTAATGTGGTTTATGTAGGAAAGACACAAAACAAAATTATATTACAAAACTGCAAATCAATATACTACAATTTTGACGTTGACTATATTTTATATACGTGGAAAAGTTTAACTCTCACTCGGAGATATTTTCACCGTGATATAATTTATTTATTCTTTAATTAAACAGACAATACATTTCAGTGGCAAGGATTTCGTTGTGAAATTTAATATACACGCGATTAATTCTGCAGAACGAGGAGGGGGGGGGGGTTTCACAATGTAAAATATTCATTAGCTTGTTATGTATACTTTGGTTAAAATCCATACATTTCTTTGAACTATATTATTTAAGTTATAACAAAAAGATTGTTTTAATTGCTATAGTAATATTGAATTTAGCTTCAATGTCTTGTATTTTCTCGTTTTATTATTTTATACATTGGCATCCCGACCCGCAAACGTTTCACATCCAGTCTGTCTTGTCAACCGTAACATTAAATATACACCCCGTTCCCCCTTCAGGGAAAATGTCACTGAGCAGAATCTGAAGTGTCCTTAAGTATATAGAACTAAGTCGATCAATCAGCAGGCTTATATTTCTGTACAATGAAATCGACCGAACAGCGATCTACCAAAGAAAGAGAGTGTATAACGTCGACGTTTGGAGAGCCATCGTAGAACACTAGTATATGACAATTTAAGGAACAATCTAACACCCCCCCCCCCCCCACCCCCAACACTTTCCCTTAGCAGATCAAGGGTCACAATTTGTCCTTTTTATGGAGCCGCTTTTTCTCCTCTGCACCCTCGATTTAGTTTCTTGCTTGCTATTTTTTCCTGAAAGGTTTTCTGTGGCCTGCGAGAGGTCCTGAATGGGAAATTGGACTTCTAGCTGTTCTTAGAAAATTCTCTGGGAATATCTTTTCTACTAAATACTTCTCCAGAATCAATAAAGCGAAGCAAGTGTTGTTAAGAATGACAAAGCGTTTTCTGTTTCGACGCGAAAAGCTTGAACGTGACGGTTATTTCTTTTTATGTTCGGGAGATAGATTGTTTTATGAGCAGAGTTATGGCTGGTGACCCGTCAAGTAAAGCTATTTCTTTTTGGTTTATATGCTTTTAATTTTCGTCTGATGGCCGTGTCGGAAGTTCGGAGTTTGCATTTGTAAATCTCACGACCTGTGAATCCACGCGGAGAGGAAGTCGGTCTGTTGCTATTTGTAGCATCTTTTGCGGAGTGTATATAGCGATTTTTAGTTTTTTTGCAATCGGTATATTATGCCGTCTTTGTGGGTGTAGTATAGGGTCCATGCGTGTCGCTTAGTGAACCAGTTGTAGGTGAAAAAATAGCGATTTGAAACTATTTCGTGTGCACTGCACATTATTCAAGCATCAAATCCATCCTGGTGCAATGAAATTTGACGAATTCATAATATTTATACCCGAAACCACGAGTAACAATTCTGTTTTGATTACCTGCATAATAGGTAACAACAATTTGTTGAGGGTTCAACAATATAGCCTCCCCTTACCTCCTCCTACTTCAGCGTCTGGAGAGAGGTGTTCCAGCGCCCAACGCCTCGCGTGCACCGGAACGGCGGGAAGTGACGTCAGCGAGTCCATGACAACCACCGTGATGACGTCACCGGGCGGACACACCAGCGAGAGTAGCAGCACGGAGCGTTGCTCCCCCCAGAGCATCTGTGGGAACAGCGTGGGCGCTTTGGAGGCCGGCAACAGTTGCGGTGGGTCGTCCACAGGCATGGGCGGAGGTGGAGGTGGAAATCGGTGGCAGAGTGCCGCCTCCATGGTAACGAGTTCTGCTGGTGGTGAGGGGGGAGGAGTTAGGAGTCTGTCTCCACAGCCCATTTATTACCAGGCACATGTACCACCAAGTGAGCGCTTTCTAAAAGATATCTATCAGAAAATAACATTTTATTGTGTTGAATTAATTAAGTATAACTCTGAATAATATCTCTTTCTGTATAAGCAAGTTTCTATTTTCAAACACAATATTTTGATAACAGTTCAAAATCTTTTATTCAATTTCATTTATTTAATTTAATCTTTTTTGTTACATTTTTTCACGATTAATATCTTGTTATATTCAGCTTTATTCTTTTTATCTAAGAATCATATGCTTATGTTGATTTTATTGCGATTCTTTGATTGAAGCCGAGGTTGTAAATATTGCATATGATATTGTTATAATTCGTCCAGCAGGTATGCTGCCGTCAACTTAATGAATAGAAAGAAAGCCACTGTTGGCGATATAAACACGGTTTAAATAATATGTCTCTTATTTGGGCTGGTTCTGTCTTCCATTTCTATTATTACGACATTATTTTATATACATGGAAGGGTTTGTTGTATAGCAGGCATTTGATATAATTGTTTGGAAATTTTGTGAAAAAACTACAATAATTATCAGCTATACCTACCATAAAACAGGACAGCCTGTATTGTAATAATGTCGTAGTTAATATGCTGTAATTATAAACAAGTTTGGACTTGTATATTTGATTTATACCTGACGTAGTTTTGCATAAAACCATATATTGTTTTGTGTAAAGATGGGTTGATGGGTGTGCTATTTAGTTTTTATGTATTAGTCTATAGTTTAGAGTTAGTTTGATGTCATAAAATTCTTGAGTCATAATGAAACTTAAGTTACCAAAATTCAATAATGTTATTTAGTTTTCAATTGTTATATACTTGTACTATACATAAATTATAATTTCTCTCTATTTACTATGAAACACTATGTTCTCCCTTCTTATGACACTATGTGCATCCCTTTTTATGACACTCTATGTACATCCCTTGTTATGACACTCTATGTGCATCCCTTCTTATGACACTCTATGTGCATCCCTTCTTATGACACTCTCTGTGCATCCCTTTTTATGACACTGTTCTCCTCCTCTTATGACACTGTTCTCCTCCTCTTATGACACTGTTCTCCACCTCTAATGACACTGTTCTCTTCCTCTTACGACACTGTTCTCCACCTCTAATGACACTGTTCTCTTCCTCTTACGACACTGTTCTCCACCTCTTATGACACTGTCCTCCACCTCTTACGACACTGTTCTCCACCTCTTATGACACTGTTCTCCACCTCTTATGACACTGTCCTCCACCTCTTACGACACTGTTCTCTTCCTCTTACGACACTGTTCTCCACCTCTTATGACACTGTTCTCCACCTCTTATGACACTGTCCTCCACCTCTTATGACACTGTTCTCCACCTCTTATGACACTGTTCTCCACCTCTTACGACACTGTTCTCAACCTCTTACGACACTGTTCTCTTCCTTTTATGACACTGTTCTCCACCTCTTATGACACTGTTCTCCACCTCTTATGACACTGTTCTCCACCTCTTACGACACTGTTCTCAACCTCTTACGACACTGTTCTCCACCTCTTATGACACTGTTCTCCACCTCTTATGACACTGTTCTCCACCTCTTATGACACTGTTCTCCACCTCTTATGACACTGTCCTCCACCTCTTATGACACTGTTCTCCACCTCTTACGACACTGTTCTCAACCTCTTACGACACTGTTCTCTTCCTTTTATGACACTGTTCTCCACCTCTTATGACACTGTTCTCCACCTTTAATGACACTGTTCTCCACCTCTTATGACATTGTTCTCTTCCTTTTATGACACTGCCCTCCACCTCTTATGACACTGATCTCCACCTCTAATGACACTGTTCTCCACCTCTTATAACACTGTTCTCTTCCTTTAATGAAACTGTTCTCCACCTCTTATGACACTGTCCTCCACCTCTTATGACACTGTCCTCCACCTCTTATGACACTGTTCTCCACCTCTTATAACACTGTTCTCTTCCTCTTATTACACTGTTCTCCACCTCTTATAACACTGTTCTCTTCCTTTAATGACACTGTTCTCCACCTCTTATGACACTGTTCTCCACCTCTTATGACACTGTTCTCCTTTATACCACCATATTCAGACCACACAAGTATTGTGGCCTCACACCCCGCTACGTCAATCATCCAACAGCAGCAACAAATCCCCACAGCAACCGTACTCTCGGGAACCCCAGGTCTGCATCGACAAATGAGTCTTCAACAGCACCATGGGAGCCAGCACAACTATGCGGCCCCTCTTCCAGGCTGGAACCTGAATCTCTTTCGCAAGGATCAACAGCCCACAAAACTTCTTTCCTGGACCAAAGTAAGAACCTGTTCTACCTTATATCTATTCTGTCTGTTTTTGATTATTGCTGTTTCGCACAATCACATTTTGGTTGTCTGTATTTGTTTTGATCACAATTTTATTTTATGTCACACAATTACAGGATATTTGTGGATTTACCTTAGGATCTATTGATTAAGAGTGTTCTTGATAAAAATAGCTTTCAACACGCATGTCGTTTTCTGCGTATTCCCCTTACATATCAAATAGTGTATTACAATTAAATGTTATGGCAGTCAATATTTATTGTCTATACAGATCTACATAAAAGCTCCTTTAATGCTTTAATGTTTTGCTATCTAATTTTGAAACAAAATGTAATTTTTGTTCGAGACGAAATCCGCAACCTTCATCGGTTCTGATTTGTATTTAGTGTATGTCATGTCTGCATGTATGGATGTTATTGTGGCTATTGGTTTATGTCGGGTGTTAGATGTACCGGCATCTTATGTGTACAATCGAGGTTCCGGATAATCGAATAGAATACCGCAATTAATTTTATAGTTACCATCCACCTTTTCTCTATAGCTGCAGATCCTGTTAATAAATAGATTCTATTGCATGATACGAATGTACGTTTTTGGAAGATGCATAAAGATTCTATTTGAAAATGTATAGTTGCTCGTATTTCAACTCGACTTTCGATTTCATTCGTGTGAATGGTTCTTGTTTGTTTCTTCAAATGTAGTTGATACAAGTTATTATAAATTTTGTTTAATGAGGTTTGTAATCACAGATATTGGCAAGTTAAGTGTATATAGTAAATAGACCAGAATAACTTCTTGACATTATAACCTTAAAATATTTTTCACTCTGTTTTTTAATATATTTTTGTTTTGTTTTATTCATTACTCATAATTCTGTTCTAGCTTTTATTTTCATAAATTTTCACAACTCGTAACAATTGAGACCTATTTATGCAACATTTGTCGTCTAGTTTTTACATCTTTCAAAAGCCTCTTTTCCAAATCCTTCAAAATTCTATGCGTCACAATGAAGCTATAATCGTATCAATCTTCTTTTGGTATTCACTTAACTGTGACGTCATCGTATTATTGTATCGTCCACTCTCACTGCATCCCTTTCGTCTCTCTTCAACTTCATCAAAACCTCCATAACTATTGATTTGTGTCCGGAAGTTTCGGGACGACGATGAACGCTAAGATTTCTCTGAGAAAGTAGTCTGTCACTGTCTTGCTTGATTGCCTGAGAGACCTCGCTGTGGTTCTTCCGTTTAATTAGCCAGCAGGTCTGTTCCAATGCCACACCGCAAACTTTCAAGATGCCTGCCTATCTGGCGTGTAATAGAGTATTAATAGTAGGAATGAGCGCCAGTTTGCGCGGAGGGTATATAAGAGAAGAATGATCTGTACGGGTGGGTAGGGTAGGGTTGCATGCCTCCCTGTTGGGCCACGTTTTTTCTTAAGTGGAGTCATTTCAACTACAATCATAGCATTATAAATAATGTTTGTCTTGTCTGTGTATACTATTATAATAATATAGGAACACCCCGGTTGACAACAATCGACTGTGAATTACATTTAGCAGAGTTGACGGTGTGATCAAATTATTCTTTGTCATTCTATATATTTCTATAGCGAGAAATTCAATTTCAATCTTTAATAAGATCAACAAATCTGACACTATGCTATTATGTGTTCAGGATTAGTACCTTTATAGCCTTATTATCATATTACATTTTTCAGTAGTATCACGTCGTTCTCATGTGTAATGCGTTCTAATATTTCAAATTCAATAAATCAATTGGCTTTTTTTCTATTAAACAAAATTGTGTTAAACATTGTGGAAAAAATATTATTATACCTCATTAAGATTTTCCTTTTGATTGTCAAATTTGATTTTGTTCTATCCAAAATATTTGATTTATTATAATTGATTCAATTAATTTAATCGGGGTATATATTTAGTATATAAAAATTATTTACGCAAGTATCCTCACCTATATATTCATTAAAACGGGTTAAATAAATGTTTATTAGTATTTTGAATAATGTCACAACTAATAAAAAGATTCATTTGTTAGGTTGAAAATTCAGTTTTGATAGAAATATGTACAGGTATAGAGGTTTTTGAAGAGCTAGCAACTGTTGCATATACTCCTTCATTCTGTAGAGAAAGAGAAATATACGGAGGAAATAACCTCTTCTGTAGTATATTTTCAAACAGTCCTGTTTTTTCTATTTGTTTGTTCCTTCAAACAGGTTGAGGTATATAGGAATGAATCACCCCCTAAATTGACATTTATTCAACTTCGAAATCTTAATTTTCTTCACGTTCTTTTTTCATTTGAGAATTTTTAATAATTTGAAATATTTCATCTTTTTCATTTTCATTATCATATAATTAATCATTTGACCAGGCATTCTAACAATAATTATTATGCATTTTAGTACATAGGTATTTACCTTAAACTTGTCCCAAATTTTATCAACACATTTGAGATTGTTTTAAACAATGAATACATATTTCCCAGAGGCATACTTCCTGGTTTTTAGATAATACCATGTCATATGCAGACAAAACATTATGTGTTATCTTTTATCACACTCCTGGGGCTCGCTACTCATTCAAATGGAGTATTCTCTATATCTCCTATATTAATATAGTACTATAGGTTTTGTAATCAGTATGAATTTCATCTCAGCTACATATATATATGTATAGTTGACAGGATTGCAGGATCTATTTAAGGTGCACGGCATGGTATTCAAAAGATCCTTTTATAACAAAGCTGCAAATTATTATCCAATATTGAGAGAGAGGAGAGACATCATTTTATAATCAGCTGAGTAGAATATATCCGCGCTTCTCTATATTAACACGAGAAAATGTATTTCTCTCTATTTCCGTCTTTCGGCTGGCTGCGTTTGAGAATTGAATTTCCTGTTGGTCTTGTGCCTCGTCACAAAATCTCTGGCAGTATTTTAGTTATACGTCAGGGAAGAAGATGTCCTCCAAAGGCAGCATCTAACTTCATTACTTAAGAATTGTCGGGCTTGTTACATCTATAATATATATACTTAATGTGGATACGGTCGCATCTAACATTCCTTATAGCTATTTAATTATAATATACATAGAAGCGAGCTAGTATATATACCGACCTGCCGAGCAGGGAACACACATAATGAAATTGACGGACTCACTAAAACTTGTGAATTTCAAATTGAAAGAGGGGAGCTCTGAACTATTCACCTGTCTTGTGTGGAACTTGTGTTTCAAGCTCTCACTCTGATAGAATACATCACGCGATAATCAGAAGCAGTCATCCATCCGTACATCCAGTCGAAATAGGCAACATATCCCTCAACAATCGCTCTAGACCTTTATTCTGTCATCTCCCAAAGATTCACAGGATCGCCCAAGAGACCGTCAACATTTTCCAGTCATTAATTGATCTCCTCGTCTCTTGTTGTGATACCAGAGAAGAAGCACCTCATTCCACACATCCAATTCTCGACTTCTCGCAATTACTCACTGCGACTGACCCAATCGATGGTGATCTTCGATCTTTCAACCTGGTCCCTCTGCCTCTGTCTTTATGGATGAATTTATTCGATAGTTAGCTTGTGTTGGGTCATCGAGTGGCTGGCTGTCTTTTTACTAATTTGTATATTTACTAAGTGTATTTGTGGAAAGCGTCGATAATGTTTTCTTTGGGCTCTAATGTAGGAAATCGATCAAGGAAATGTGTACAAAATTGATATATTTCATCGGTAAACATTTATAAATAATCCAACTTTAAATATCTTTTTTTATGGAGAATTATTTACTAAATTTATAATTTATTCATTGGTATTTGTTAATCATCTATTTATTAAAATTTTAATCATGATACCTAATTAATTATTATCTGTCTATATATTAAAAATAAAACACATATCACATTCATTTATAGACATTAAAAATAGATAGTTGAAAAATAATTAATCTTAAAATAAAACAATTATTCACCTGAACGATGCAGAATCGATTTTTCCACAATGAATGAGTTAGATAATTACTTTAATGTTTGAAATAATCTTTCTTTGACACACTTGGGAATATTTAATTTGAAATTACTTTATATTACGTGAACTTGTTGCCTATTTTATTATATTGTAAGGATTTTAAGCCCCGTATTATTTATAAACTCTATAATTATATCTCATTATAAATTAAAATATTAGCTTTTGTTTGAGAATTAAAAAATGTTCCTTAGAAGATAACTGTCGTATACATACTTTATAAAACTTGAGATTTACCTTAAATCCTATAGATCCTCATCAATAGCTAATGTATTTTACGCTGAAGAAAATGTCTCAAATAAAGACATGAACGAAAACTTGGCAAAATTCATCTGAAAATGTTGGTTTTGAGAAGAATGGGTAGCTGTTCCCCCTCTACAACCATTTCCTTTATTTGCTTCACTCTATTTAACGATATATTGATTGATTATATTTTCTTGGCAGAATCGTTATAATATTCTCCAAGTGTTGGTGATAAAGGGTAGAAGACATCACCGTCCACAGCCCTCCTTCACATACGATTCAATGATATAGTGTGTATTTATTTCATTGAAATCTTCTTTTTTCTTCTTCCTATTTCTATAGTTTCTCCGCGTAATCACACTACGAGATATTATTAGCAGAGCGAGCGACCCATTGAAAGCTATTATTATAATATAGTTTTGTTTTAATTATCACCTGTTCAAATAATAAATTTTAGAAAAAGTTTGAAAAGCTGTATTTCGTTTTTTTGAACAATTATTTCTCATTAAAATAGGATTTTATTTTGTTTTCAGGAATCCCTGCACAAACCAATGCTTATTTCCACAGATAAGCTTATGAAGAAGGACGCCTGTGAATCATTCAAACGTATCCTTTTCATCATAAAGATTTATTTATATAACTGCTTAAATAATATGATATAAACTTTGAACAAAGCGCCCATTTAAAAGGAACTTTATCATTGTATATAAATACAATTTTGTGGAGTTGGGTACCCTTGACTCCACTCGTGTCGAATTCAGAACTCCAAATGTACATGGGCGACCGTAAAAGCAAGGCTCCAGCTGGCGACCTCATGTTCAACCTTCTACAGAAGGGCTGGAGTACACCCCCTCTGAGAGATGAGCTCTTCGTTCAACTCTGCAAGCAGACTACTAACAATCCCGATGAGTAAGTAGTATAAGCAGCATCCAATTAAATTAGAGTATTGATCCGCAAGGAAAGATTTGCTCTGCAGCTGTCCACTCTATAACAAACTTACTCTATTATGAATGATATATCTGTGACAGAATTGAAACGGTTTTCTGAGAACAGCGATGCATTTAAATAATTCAAAATAAATAATTCAAAATGCATTATACAAAACGTTTATTATAGTAGTTGTAAGCATGAACATAAGACCATATAATCATTACTTATGTTAATATTAGGTTAAAATTGTTTTCTGGAATATTATTTTACTCGAAATAAAATTTATTTAAGTATTTATTTATTATAATTTATTTAATTTAGAAGTTGAACATTGTTGATTACGACAATGTGTAATTTGTACACTGGAATCCTCGTATTTTCTTAATACTATTTTTAAAAACAAATATTATGCAATGTACAAAAATAGTTTATAAAAATTGTTTTCGTTTTCTAATCCAGCAGAATAAACTCAAAAAAATTAATTATGCTTCATTAAATTTTACAAAAACCTACACAGCTTATTTAAACCAAGACATTACCCAATACAACACATGACGTATAATTATTATCCTCTTGTATTTTTCTGTTCAAAATCGGATTTTTTAATTTTAATCATTTTTCTCACAGGTATATTTAAAAAGCGAATAATCTTTCGGTGAAAATCTTTGAAATGTTTCGTCACGAAGAACATTAGTATTCACAAAAAGTTTCATTCACTTTCCTAAAAAAATGTTTCAATCAATATAAGAACATTAATTTGTTATGCGCTGCTTCTTATCATGCGTGTAATTATTAATTTGTAAACTTCCCATTGTCATAACTGTTTGGAAACATTTTATCGGTCTGCCATAGTTAAATCTGACTGCCGCGCCATGGATTAATATTTCACATTATATTGCAATATTTTCGTTCTTTATTTGTTAAAGGGAGCATTGAAATAATGCGTTATTTAATTTTGAGTTATTGGTGCTTTACAAAATAATCATAATATAAAACTATTTATGCGAAATATGTAACGGTCACAAATATTAGATTTTATTTTTATTTCAATTTATATTTTATGTAATCATTGATATCGTAATTAACTTTGTATTATAAATATTATTACGATACCAATGGCTGTAAACAGTTTGAAATAATCAAATTACTTGGAAATTGTTTTTCGTTATTGATTTATTATCTAGTCTGTCAATCTAGATTCGACAATAACTTTAATTCGTCAACATTTATAAAGTATGCTTAGATTAATCATTGGCAATTTTTAAAATTAAACCATTTTGGTCAAGCTTGAACATTGCCGGAAATGTTGCTCGTTTTAATTAGTAAAACGATAGTATTACATTGTGTGTTGCATTTGCATATCAGTCAGTAACATCACACGTGGGTGTGATACACCTCTTTGTTTTAATTATAGTACAAACAGTCGTCATTGAGTGTAATTTATTTAGAGGTGCTATTGCTTGCTACTTAAGCCCTAATCGGAACCTCTCCAAGATGTTAATGTTCAATAACTTTTGCCACTTGAAATATATTATCGTGGTTTAAGGTCGATCAATTGTCTGAGTATGAGCTTATACAATAGGTTTTACTTTTAATTCAATACCTACGCTTATTTTCGAAATTTGAAGGTGTTCTGTTCGTGGAACCCATCTGAACTAAAATAATATGAAGACAGTGGTTTGAAGTAGTGAGCTAACGAATTCTTCAAATGTATCGTTTTAAAAAGTTGTCCATCGGTTTCAATTTGACCACAATTTGAGGCTAATTTATACCTACCACTTCTCTCTCTCTCTTTCTCTCTTTCCTCACTCAGCTGTGAGCTGTGATCCTCATCCCCTCTTCAGCTCATTTCGAATCTGCAAGTAATAATCTCTTTTTACTATCAATTCCCAAGTGAGGATAATTTATTGCCTATAGCTTCTCCGTGGTTTTCGACTCTCTGGGATAATATATGCCGTTGAGAAAGGCGAGCCTCATTAAATCGTGCTTTTCTCAAACGTTGGTTGGACTTCAATCCACGTCCCATTGAAGGCGCTGGCGTGGACTTTCACAAAATGGTCAATCGATAAATTCACAGAGGCAATAAATTACAGGGTGCAATAAATTTTCAAATCTAATAAACTCAATGCGATTATTTTTGGTTACTTTTCAAACCCGGCAGCTTTTTTGTTGCTGAGAATTCTTTGGAGGGTTTCTTCGATAGAATAGCTCCGCGATCTTGTCGGCAGTTTATGCCTTGCAATGAATGCCGCCATTGGTGGTTGGAAGGGGATACATCTTTAACACTTACGGCGATTAAATGGATATGTAAATTTTATAAATGACTCGAATTTGTCTCAATAAAATCACATCTATTTTCACCACTCATTTGTCACATAAAATTTTTTCAGGATTGTTGTCTTACTTCTAAAACCAAAATGCTTTAAATATGTTTGATAATCTTTATAAACAAGATAGTTTATTATATTATTACAAATATTAAACAAAACTATTTTGAAAGACGAGAACTCGAGAATTTTTCTTTTTATTCAATTTATTAAAAAGAAGTACCCTGCTTCCCGTGTTATAGTGAAGGGGATTGAATTATCAACATATTATAGCAACATATCAGATTACAAAATAGGCATAATGCTTAATGTTGCATTCTAATTTTTAATTGTATGTAACTTAATACTTATTTATTTAATTAAAAACCATAAATTTAACGTAATTCAACAGTTTAATTAAAATTATAACTAATTAGCTTGTTTGTCAAGGAATTATTTAAGAATACTAGTTGTTAGATTTATTAAAATGATTGGTTTTATGCATGGATTAACCACGCTATTACATCACAGACTGTCCGATGAAAAATCAATAACGCTTTATATATATTTTTTGAAATAGACTCAATGATTAATTAATTCAGAAAATCAATAATTATAATGTCGACAAATCGATTGTTTACCCTGCGGACTATTTTACATGGTTACCTGACATGTCTATTATAATTTTGTTAGTTGTTCAAGATTTTATTTATTTATTATCCAAATATTATATAATTATTTTAATTTGAAGAACAGCTGAATTAACTTAAGTTGTTCCTATATTATTACGACAAATTCAGGATTAGTGCCTCGCGCGGTTGGGAACTACTCTGCTCCTGTCTAGACTTCTTTCCTCCATCTTCGCGACTCCAGCCCTACCTGGAAGGCTACATTCTCCGGGAACTCCACCCGCCACAGGTTGGAGAGGCACCACCTCCAGCCCTAGTCAGTCGGTTTGCTAAGGTGGCGGCTCAGCGAGTGCGCAGATCGGCGCAACTTGGAGCAAGACAAGGGAACCACCCTCTTACCATGACAGAAGTGCAGCAGGCTAAGGTAACTTAGAGGACTTGTTTAAAATTGATTGTCTAAAAAAATGTGGATAGTTGATTGGTTAAAAGAAATGTAGATAATTAATTAATTAAAAGAAACGTGGATAATTGATTGGTTAAAAGAAATGTAGATAGTTGATTAGTTAAAAGAAATGTGGATAGTTGATTGGTTAAAAGAAATGTAGATAATTGATTAATTAAAAGAAACGTGGATATTTGATTGGTTAAAAGAAATGTAGATAGTTGATTGGTTAAATGAAACGTAGATAGTTGATTGGTTAAAAGAAATGTGGATAGTTGATTGGTTAAAAGAAATGTGGATAGTTGATTGGTTAAAAGAAATGTGGATAGTTGATTGGTTAAAAGAAA
>JAUZNC010011773.1:0-30269 GCA_034780395.1 Vannuccia rotundouncinata | reverse complement strand
TTCACTGCTGGTCGAGGAGATGAAGCAATAGCAATCATTAAAAGAGCAATCCAATTAAATAATCCGGAAGCTAAGCTGGAAATATTGGAAGAAAAAGAAATACTCAGCAAATTAATCAAGTCAGATAAAAAACGGAATTCTTTTGGAGATACAATTTCGTCTTTATTAATTGTGTTCAAAACTCCAGAATTATTACGCCGAAGTATGTTATTGATTTGCATTTGGTTCTCTTGTGGTGTGATGTATTATGGAACAACATTTTATTCTGTGAAGTTTCCTGGAAATCCATATCTTGTCTTTGGGTTGAATTGTTCTCTCTCAGTATTCTTTAATCTTACGCAAGCGTATGTTTACCACAAATTTCAGAGAAAAAGTCCAATTGTAATTGGTTTTTCGATATCTGTTTTAGTATTTTCTGCTGCATTTTTGTATCAGGTACGTTGCGTTTAATATATTTTTTCAATTATTAAAACTTATTATATTAATATAGAAATGTATTTAAAAACTTATTTTACTTAATATACATATATATCTATCCTGTATTAACATTTCATATATATTTGTTAAATCTATTTTATTCATATAGTAAACAAAAATTATTATATATATACAATTCATTTGAAATGATTCTAATTAATTTAACTTTTTTATTTTCAGATTTTTCAATCGGTTGAAGGTTCTTCAATACCTGTAATAATTGCCAATTCTTTTGAATATTTGTTATTAGACTCTATTTCAACTATGAATTCAATATTTTCAACGGAAATAATTCCTACTGAAGCAAGAAGTACAGGAATGAGTCTCACGTATGCATTCTCAACTATTGGTGCTTCTATTTCTCCATTTATAATTCAGCTCAAAGATGATGTCTGGAAGCCTTTACCATTTCTCGTCTTTGCTGTTATGTCGATTGTACCTACTTTGGCTATCATCTGTCTTCCTGAAACTAAAAACAAACCGTTGGTTGATACAGTGTGTGAACTGGAGAACTCTCGACTTGATAATATTAAAAAGAAAAAGAATAGAAAGTTAACATCAAATGTCATAATTGAGTGAGTTAGATAATTTGTATTTATAAATTTGACTGGATTGTTTATTTAAATTTGGTTTATATTATTTACACAACTGTTTTTACATTTACTAATTCGATATCTAAAATCAATATTCTTGTTAACGTGTCATAGTGAAGTAATTATGAGTTTGAATTTATAATTTATTCTAAATTATAATAAATTAAATGAATTTGACTGAATATTGTTAAAATTATCTACTGAATTAAAGTTTTGAATTGTTTTTAAAATACTCATTTTTTTGTAAATTTTCGAAATGACCGGCATAAGATATATTCTTATATCTATTTTTTACGCTTAACGATAAACATTATATATTTATCAATATGTTATCAACAAATTATGAGAAATTATACCAACTATTAATTTGAATTAGAGTGTAATATTAATGTTACATTGTTATGTAATCCAATTATAAAATTATGAATTTGTCTTTACATCTTAGAGTTTGGTTTTCCATACCTGGAAATACTTTACCGCTATTATAACAACTGTTTATTATCTTCAATGTATTTTCAATGCGAAATACTTTCCAAATATATTCATTATACTTTCTAAAATAATTATCATACTTTCTAATTTACTAGCAGCTCTATTATTATTTCAGTCTAAAATTCATCGACTAAAATGTATCTAACTTGAACGAATTTTTTTTTCAAAGAGAAACAAATCCATTTAAAGTAAAATATATAATTAGATTGTTTAGATAAATAATATTTAATGACCAATAACAAATAATTACATCAAATTAAATAAAAGTTCACTTGCGATAAATACAATATTTTGTGAATGGAAAAGTCAATAAAGTTATTATATTGTGGTCTTAACACTATTCATACCGACCGACCGGTATATCCGATACGGACCCCACCACTCTTCTATTTTCGCTCAACAATATATAGTAAGCTCTTGTGACTTTTCTTAAAATAAAGTTTTCCTACAATTTATTTATTTATTTTTTTAATTTTGTTTTTATAAGCTATATTTTCTGAGTGACAGATGCACAAAAATTACATGTAGCATACAACACGAACCTTTTCGGGTCGCAGCAAACGACTGACACAACTGTCAGCCAGGGACGAGGTAAGTAATTTTTGGTCCGAACCGGGGTTCGAACCCACTCGCACAGACTACCAATAGGTTGCCAGTCCAACGCTCTAACCTCTGGGCCACGGCGTCCCCTAATTTAGCATTTTTCAAAATTTAAAAAAAAGTTAACAACAATTTTTTGTTTTTATTATCTTGTATGTGAAGTGCTGTTCAGTAACCATGGTTGGTATGTATGTTCAGTGATATAATGAATAATGAGAATTAAATGCAATCGTGACGGCGGAACAACATGCGTGGTCATAACAAAGCGGTTTTGGCAAATGGAACCTTATGTTAGGATTTTTTAAATTTGTCTTTCTTCTTGTTGATTTCTGGACCACGTATATTTGAAATACAAACACTGCATCGTCTCCAATGAGGTTGTTGCAATTGTGCTAGAGGGGGTCTGGTGCTCCAATAACGGGTGGCGTGTCATCCGCAATAATGGAGAGTTTTCGAACTGTCGACTTGGATATATGATCATTGCGAGAGCGAAGTTGAGTTTGGGGTGAAATTCAATTTTGGATTGTTAATTATTCATTTATCAGTATAATATTTTAATAACAATTTAAATTGAAATGAATAATTGGTTAATTTTGTAAAATAATAAACATTTTTGAAAATACATCAAAAATACAAATTGCACTAAACTTTATCAAATTGATGAGTTCAGTGCGATTTCTGTTTTTAGTTAATAACAACATAGAAATATGTTTCCAGTAAAACGATCAACATTAAAGTTTATACTATCATACATACATAATTTTACTTATTTTCAATTTTCAAATTTGATAGTTTAGCTTTCAGAAACAAACTAATTCATAAGATTAATGCTTACTATTTCACTTTCTAAGCATTGTAAGTAAAAAGTTAAAGAAAATAATATTAGGTCTAAAGAGACTAAAATAGTTTTAAAATTACTAAAGGTCGCTGAATATTTTTACGGCATCAAATTCTGAAGAATTGTGAGCTCATAATTACTGTACATCTTCTCAAAATTGTTTTCTATTATATAAGGCTCGGTTAGAATTAAATAAATGTAAACGTCTTATATATTTAAAAATTGTAATCGTTACAGGATTCTTTTTAATGAACATAATTTGATCGTTTTAAAATAAAGTATCAAATGACTGAACGACGTCTTATAGGATGGTCGCGTTTGTTATAACCTGAAATTAAAAAGAAAATATAAATCATAGAATTAAAATGTTTTCATTAAAAAAATAGTCTTAAATATAAGTTTGTTAGCTATAATAATGATCTAAATGTTACCAAATTGTGATTTTTATAACTTACTGATAATCCCAATGCATAGACTACAATTACATTCCTGTGTAACCTGGTTGTAATCTTGGTTGCAACCTTTGCACAGTTTATTGCAGCTTTCTTCGCCTAAAAGGTTGTCAAACATTTGAAAATAAGAAATTTAATTTAAAAAGTTATTTTTATTGAAATATTATCAATAAACATTTAAAATATTTTACTAATAATTCTAAAATAATTTTATATTCGATATTAATTTGTAAATAAATCTGTCATTTGAAGACAGTTATTAAAAATAAAATACTAGAACATATTAAAAATTATTAAAAAATTAGAATGTTTTCTAACCTATTAAATATTGTCATAAATAAAATGACTTACTTATTGCTGATCCCAGTTGAACGCAGAAAGCAATCCCAACGACAAGCAGCATCATCTTCAGTGTGAAACTATCCATTTTCAATATTTGTGTTATGAATGAATCTTCTCATGAAAGGATGGATTCATTTCCTTATTTATATATTTTGAATATTGAAGTCCAATCAAGTTATGTTGAATGACAATGTCAATAATGAAATATTTTATCACTGAAGCAATAAATATAAAACAGACATATTGAAATGATCCCAATTTATTTGTTTCAGACGCTGTAATTGTGTAAATTATTAGTCAAATCAAGATCATACATATAATTTCGTAGATATTGTATACTTAAACAAAGCGATAATATATCGATGATAATTTCGCTTTCTGAAATTTGAAATTTTGCGATTAGTTAATAACTCCAATTATTTGTCAATATCTGGTTTAATATTCTTACTCGGCAGATGAATAAACATCGGAATTGTCAATCTTTTTTAAATGGTACAATTTGTAATAATTTCTAAAATATAATATAGAGAAAATTCGGATATAGAAATAATGAAATATTGAAATATACAATTTTGTTTTTTAAGGATATATCTATTAATAGTTTTCAAATCGAAATTTATACAAATTCACAATTAAACTAAAACCATTATAAATTTGATTTATACTATTCAGTTTTCGTTTTTATTTCAAAAATTATATTCATATTATGTTTGTTGCATTTGACTCAATTATAGTGTATAAAATAGTTTATTTATTAACCAATTATTTATATTTTTTGGATGTCCGGTTTAGCCGAAGTAGACTACAGTAAGATATTTTATAGTGTTGCATATTTGTTTTGTCTGACCTAGGTTCTGACCATAAACAAAAGAATGTATGTATAGTTAGTGTGACAGTTGGCCAGTAAGAAATTTGTTTCTTCCGTGTGGATTCTAAAAACTTGATGACTGTTTTTACACATAATGAAACATTATTTATTGCGAGAAATTACAACTTTTTAGTTAGCAATGGATATGAATGTTGACTTGATATTATTACATAACTTCTTAATTGATAGAGTTATATAGATTATCATACGGTAATGAAAATTTTTTATATAAACAACAATTATAAAAACACTTTTTGTCTGAAATGTAAAACATATTATGAATATAGTATGAAAAAATACAATAAAAATACGAAAGAATTTCAAATAATGACACAATAAAGGTTTTGACAGCGACAGTCCACAACATTTTTTGTTAATATGCGAATTAACACTTTGCAATTTGTGTGATTTAATTACAATACTTTCGGCCGCTGAATGAATGTCTAAATTAGAAATTATAGATTTGTAGATAAGTTGCCTGTTGCAAACATGAACAAATATTATAAATAAAGTAATTTAAGGTTTCGAAACGTCATTTTTTAATGATATTTTTATTAATTTGTATAACCGCAAGGACATGTACTTATTCGTAGTGCGATTTGTGATGTATAGATGTGCAGTTGAAATTGTACACGAAGATTGTAGTATCTTGTAGATCCAGAATGAACCAGAAGCTGACGAAAAGTAAATCGAAATTGAAGTGGAATGCGATTTGCAGATCAGCCGTTTCGCCTTCAAATAGCATTAAAAAATAAATCTATGAATTCTTGAGATAGTTATCTATAAGGCATCCTTCGTTTTTCACATTTTATTAATGATTTTCTGTCTCCATACTTTGATGTATACACTTAAATCCAGAACATTTAAGAGTTTTTGCCATTTTTGGCCAGTTTCGATGAAATGTTTGATCAGATAATTCGGAATATTTATGTAAATCAATAAATTTCTTGAAAATTTTGAATGTTTATAAAATATATATTTTCTGTTCGCAAGAGCACTGAGTAACTCACTCTTTCTACCTTCACAAAGGCACACACATATCTGTGTATTTATGTATTTATGCAACTTTGAAATGAGAAATCATTTTTTATAATAAATTAAATTATTTTAGACAATTAAACGAAAATTTTTATATTTTTTCAATAATTAAGAATACAAAATAATATACATTATTAATATCGATAATTTTAGAAAATCACATTTGTATATAAGGTTATTAAAGTTTTCGAACCTTATACAGAGTAATTAATGATTTATAAAATGTAAATTACAATTTATATCGAAAAACATCAAAAAGTCAGCAATTAAACGGATACTATTTTATTACTTTTAAAAAATTATCCGAATATAAAACGATTAAAAAACCTAATCAAAATTATGAAACAAAATCTGCAATATAAAATGACTTAAGAATCTAAATTAAACAAAAGAGAAATAGATAAATGTAAACCGTTATATATTTAAAAATTGTAATCGTTACAGGATTGTTCTTAATGAACAAAATTTGACCGTTTTAAAATAAAATTTCAAACGACTGAACGACGTCTCATAGGATGGTCGCGTTTGTTATAACCTGAAATTAAAAAGAAAATATAAATTATAGAATTATAATGTTTTCATTAAAAAATAGTTTAATGTGTGTAATTTAAAATTGTTATTCTAAATTAGTGTAAATGTTAAAATAGCAAATGTTATCATAAATATAAGTTTGTTACATATAATTATAATCTAATTGTTACCAAATTGTGATTTTTATAACTTACTGAAATTCCAACTACATAGACTACAATTACATTCCTGTGTAACCCGGTTGTAATCAATGTTGCAACCTTTGCACAGTTTATTGCAGCTTTCTTCGCCTAAAAGGTTGTCAAACATTTGAAAGTAAGAAATTTAATTAAAAAGTTATTTTTCTTGAAATATTAGCAATAATCATTAAAAATATTAACATATTAAATATTTTACTAATAATTCTAAAATAATTTTTATATTTAAACAAAGATATAAAAATTATAAATAAAATTTTCATTTATAGATAGTAACAGAATATTAAAAGTTAAAATAAAATATTAGAACGTATTAAAAATTATTTTCAAAATTAGAATGTTTTCTAACCTATTAAATATTGTCATAAATAAAATGACTTACTTATTGCTGATCCAATTTGAACGCAGAAAGCAATCCCAACGACAAGCAGCATCATCTTCAGTGTGAAACTATCCATTTTCTATATTTGTGTTATGAATGAATCTTCTCATGAAAGGATGGATTCATTTCCTTATTTATATATTTTGAATATTGAAGTCCAATCAAGTTATGTTGAATGACAATGTCAATAATGAAATATTACATATAAGTATTATCACTGAAGCAATAAATATAAAACAGACATATTGAAATGATCCCAATTTATTTGTTTCAGACGCTATAATTGTGTAAATTATTAGTCAAATCAAGATCATACATATAATTTCGTAGATATTGTATACTTAAACAAAGCAATATTATATCTATGATAATATCGCTTTCTAAAATTTTAAATTTTGCGATTAGTTAATAACTCCAATTATTTGTCAATATCTGGTTTAATATTCTTACTCGACAGATGAATAAACATCGGAATTTTCCATCTTTTTAAAAATGATTTTTTTAATTAAAATATAAATGGCAAAGTTTGTAATATTTTCTAAATTAAAATATAGAGAAAATTCAGATATGGAAATAATAAAATATACAATTTTGTTTCTTTAAAGGATTAAAAAAATGTTTCAAAAACAAAAATATGGAATATTCATTAGTAGTTTTCAAGTTGCAATTTATTTAAATTGACATTAAACTAAAACCATTTTTATTAATTTCATACTATTCGGTTTTAGCTGTTATCTCAAACAATATATTCATATTTTTGGTTGCTTTTGGCGCAATCAGTGTATAAAATAGTTTAAATATCGTATAAAAATAAAATTATCACGGTTTGTTATTCAGGAACTGCTTATTATTCTGTAAGTATAAATGCTATTATACAGTCCCAAACTACAATTTATAAACGTTCATCTCTCAAAGCAAATTATGAAGAAACTTTTCTGATGTCCGCAGTTTTGTTATCAGTTTTTTATCAGCATTTATCTCTTTGTTGGGTATTGAATGATTAAAGTAAGCCTGTATCCTTCATAGTGCAGAAACGGATAGTTTTGTCGTCAGTATTGTTTAAAAAAAATTCTCAAAAATTGCAACATTTATTGATAATTGTATATTTTATTACGATTTATGATTAAAAAGTAGGCCTAAGTAAGTAAACAAATTAGAATCTTCTTGTGTGAATATTTTATATTTAATTAATTTGAATTTGGTAGCAATTTTTAAGAACGTGATGTCCAAGTGCTTAAGGTGTTGTCATAATTGTAGCAGTTTGGAACCACGTACCCTATTTAAAAACATCAAGCACTCTCGTTCCTGTCAAGCAACTGTGCTTGTCGGAAATTTAGCGACCTTTAACGACTTCGTTTGGCTGATTCATTCTGAGTTTTTCAGTTCAGACATTGATAACAAAAAAATTATCATTTAATTAAAAATCGTTTATAACGAAAAATATAAAACTTTTTATTTTTGAAACCAGGCATTTCTTATTTCTTTTCCAAATTTAATTTCTAAGTAGACATACAAATTATTCTATTTTTTAAATATTTAATCAAGTACTAATTATGTAAACGAGACAGAATTAATATAAAAATATTAAAACTATTTTAATTAGTACAAATGTGAGAATACTTTTTATATATCTATAAAATTAAAAAATTGTTACCCGAGAATAAAAACAGAGACAACTCAGTAAGAACAACTACAACGACTCTTCAGAACATTTAAAATTGCTATAGCTATATATACTAAATTGTTTTTTGAAACCAAAATATCCATGGATTTTTTTACAAAAGTTTCCTATATTTAAGTAGTGAAAAAATCAAAATCGCTATTGTAATACATTATTTATTAACCATTTTAAAAAATGCAACGTTATATTCCTACTATTGAGGTATATACCTACTACCTATACTACATCTCTGGAACAGGGAAACTGGCTGCCCCGTCTTCGGCAGTTGCTGGGAAGGGTCCACTTTTAAGTCCTCACACGTATTATACAGTTCAGCTCACGAATGGACCACGAAGAACGAAAACAGCGGGATTACATGACAAGTTATAGCCAGGAGGAGCAACCTCGTGCGATGTCAATGCCGCCACTGGCTGCAATAGATACCCAAAAAACGAGTCAGTACACAATATAACTGTTGCAATTTTTTCCCTTTAAAATTGGAATATTAAACATGGAATCTCTAATTAATCCAAACGGTATTTAACGTAACTTTTTGCGGTAGTTAGAAGCTATGCTAAAAAATAGTAAGGACGAGGGTGTCTTAGTGTATTCATTATTGGTTTTGTATTGTTACTACGATTCTGATTAAAACACGGGAAAAATCATCGATTTATTTTGACTTCTCAGCCGAGGGTCATTATAATTTAGCTGTGCTGAGTAGCCTGAAACGCAAGAACAATTGTTCTCCTTTAAACTACCTACTGCGCTATTGTGTATAGTTCTGAATTATAAAGGACAGTTTGGTGTGCGCTATAACTATTAATTATTTTATGAAATTTATTTTAATTGTTAGTCATGTTTGTTTGATCGCTTTTATTATTCACAATTTTTAAAATAAAAAATACAAAGTTCGAATTAATGTGACAGACATATTAAATATATAATAATGAAAACATTTATATATTCTCATGATGTCGATATAGTGGAAATGGTTTTAAACTTTTAAATGGTTAAACTTTTCATTCTATTAACACGAAGGATAACGAAATTAAGGAAAATATTCTAACATTTGTGTTATGTTATTTTGATATTGATCCAATAATCTGGGATCCATTTGAATTTTTTTTAGTTTTTTATTATCAAAATTTACATTTTCTTAACATAAGTTAACATATAGTACGCTTTTAACAATTTCTTTCCCACTGAATAATACCATAAAATATTTGGTAGTAGTTTTAAATAATCTCCTAATGATATTCGTTAAAACCGTTTCATAAATTGTTGAGTTCAAAAAGTTCAAATTTCAATTTTTAACAATTTATTTGAATTACATTGTTATTGAAATGAGATATTACTAATTTTATGTAACACAGAGTTAGACAATTGAACGACATCTACGATAGTGGTCGCGTTTGTCTTAATCATCTGAAAGTGAAGAAAAAATATTTTATTTAATTATACGATGGATTAATGGCGGAGTGGGTAGGATATGGTCACATCAAAAAAACAAAATTAAAATACAATAAAAGGAAAATAAAATCATTCTTAGTATAAAATTAATCCGTAAAAACTAAAATGAATTAAATTATGACTAAATCAAGCGATAATTAACAACCTTTGTGTGTAAAAAACAAAGAAATGTATAACTTTTGGTATTATTATACTTTTAAAGAATTTTACATTTATTTATTTTTTATTATCTATATGATAAATATATCTAGTTATACTTATCATAATAATCGATTATATAAAATAACTAAAAACTTACAGACATTCCAACTACAGAGACTACATGCACAAGTTTGTGTTTCTTTGTTATAATCAATGGTGCAACCTCTGCACAGTTCGTTGCATCTAGCTTCATCTGACAAAATATCTATAATTATATTAATAATACAAAGAGGTAATATAAACATTTTATTCTGCGAATCTAAATAAAATTTAGAAATTTTAAAACCTTTAAAATTTAAGTTATAAAATTTGTATCTAATTTAATAGATATAAAAATGATAATATATGCTTTTTATAAGTTTAATGTTTCTTACTTGAAGCTGATCCCATTTGAACGCAGAATGCAACGCCAACGACAAGCAACATCATCAAGAAACGATCCATTTTCAATAATTGAGTTATAAATGCAGCTTCTCATAAAAGGATGGATTCCTTTATTTATATATTTTAAAAATGAATGTCCAGTCAGGTTATGTTGAATGACAATGTCAATAATGAAGATTACATACATATATAAATATGATCACTAAACAGGAGTATTGCAGACATTGAAATTACCCCAATTGATTAGTTAACAGACGGTGTAATTGTATAATTATCAGGAAATAAAAATAATTTTTCAATTTATGTAAATGTATTTCTCTCGTCCATTTATATAATATTTATCAATTCTAGCACAATATTTGAAGTCTACAATGAATACTCCTTCGCGAATGAAGTTTGGTTATGGTATTTTTAAAACAATAGGGATATCCAGGAAAATCAGGATATTTTTGTTGAAAATTACAAACAAAAATAGTATTTATCCATGTAAAAAACTTTACTAGCAATATTAGATAAAGTAAAACCAACGCTTATTCCAAACGAATGATAATGATTGTTGAAACAGTACAATCACTATATATACATTTATTTAATATGATGTTGACTTTTACAGATAATTGAATTATCTTTTTAATGAATTTATATGGAAAGTTTTGCTGTACTGATTCAGTATAGCTTAAAAATATGATGGTTATTATATTTTCGATCGAAATTTCTTTGAAAATTGTTATTTTAAACAAATTTGTGATAAAGAATAATTTGCTCAATCATTGAAATTTATCTATTCTTTATATTTTTCTTTGAGATAAAATCACATTATTAATAATTTCATTATATAATTATAAGGCTATTCGATTTTAATTGATTGAAATATAAAATTATTTTATAATCGAAAATCAATGGGATTTTATTGATAAAAGAGGGCAAAGAGTTTTTATAAATGCATTTAAATTCTATAAAATTGTTTAAAAAGTATAATTACAAATTGCTAATGTTTTTCTAAAAGAGTTAAATATTGAAGGAAGGGAATAAAGTTACAGGGGTTACATTTATTTTTTCCGAAATCAAAAGAAACGATGAAATTTAAAATGGCAAATATTAATATTTTTCAGATATTTCGAAAGAAACTTTGGATACTTGCACTTATTATGGGCTTAATTGACAGAATACATATCAAATATTAATAAATATATAATTTTGAATATTCTAATATATGCTGCATCTTTCTCTAAAAGTCACAAATTTCGATAAACCATTCACTTCAATGACCTAGTTTTTATTAAATTGAAATTAATTATATACTAATTCAATAAGTGGTTTTTAAACCTTTATGCTATTAAGTTATTTTTGTGTTCTTGTTGTTCTATGATCATTCTACAATATAGACTTCTTATTAATATCGGGATTCCCATTCTAAACAAATAGTCTTATTAAGTATTATCCTGACAGGATGAAACATTGAAAAATGTAGTATTATAATAATCTACAACCTAAATCCAATATGGTTTCTTCGATATACTACTGATAAGTAATCATATATAATATAATGATTTAAATTTTATAAATACATAGCAATACTCTATCTGTTGCTAAGCAACAGTACTTTGGTTGGTTCCATTGTAGCATACAGACATACATAGCACTTCGTAATAAAGACTTCATTTCTCTATAAATAAACATCAATAAATAAAACAATTTTAAGTAATCATATTATATTATTTAAAAATTAATCTGCTTAAATTACAAAGTTGATACAAATGGAATACATTAGGAAATAGTCTCAAACAGAAAATAGTATAAATTTGAATTATAAAAACATTTATACAACAGTAAATTAGTAGGCCATATTAGAAGAAAATAACGAAATATTCTGTGATGGGAAATTGTTAGTAACACACATATGAAGAAAAAAAATAGAAAAGAAACAGAAAAGTATAATCAAAGAACAACAATAACAGAGATGATGACATCATGGTGACGTAAGAAGGGTGAGCTGAGGAGTATCAATTTAAAGTCTCCAGGTTCGCTTGCGACCATTTCCTTGCTCATGACGGGACCTAAATAAAAGGTATTGTTCCTGGAGGGAGGTCTTGGGGGCAGGCTTTGCTTTGGTTCCGGGGCAGAGATGAAGAGCCTGGAATTCACACAATAATCACTGTTATGAACGACATTTAAACTAAACACCACAGCTAGATGATGTACAACTAAGACATCTTACGAGATGATTTTAATGAAATATGAAGTTGTTTAGCAAAGATATTGAAATATATTAAAATAACTAGAACGCATATGATACCATTTAGACAAAATGAAATAAGAAAGATGAAGAAAACTTACAGTGCAGATTTCTTGTGGTGTAAGTTCGCTGGCGATCAACTGGATAATCATGGCAGTGTATTGTTCAACAAATGAGTCACACTGAAAAAAATATAAAAATCCATAATCAGCGACCACATGACGACCCCGAAGGAATGTATATCATGAAGAAATTGATCTATCTCACTTCTTGCATATCTTTCTTAGGAAGGAAGGCACAAATCCGTTCGAGAATACTGATGATTTCCTGCTCGGAGGAGTTCTTCTTTGCCAGGGACTCGACGTAAGTGACCACTGTTGTGCATAGTTCGCAACCTGCGAGAAAGAGGACATTTGACTAAGGAGGGTGAAGCAGGTGGGGAGAGCGGACTGTTGAAGCACTTACTTGCAGCCTCGGTGCGGATAGGAGCGGCTTTGACGATGTTTTCTCTGCTGGCACAGAAACCGAGGAGTGGGCAGACAATTCCAGGGGCAAGTTCCGAGGATAGAATACGGATGAGTGCAGGGAGGTTTTGCTGGACAAAGGTGTCACATTCGGAGCGGATAGAGGAGGGCATGATGGAGCACACATGTTCTAGGGCAGAAGTTATAGCAGCCTGGAGGAGAAGTAGGGTCCATTAATTGATTACAGTTCGATGGATAGATTAAAGTGATAAGTTAGCAAACCTCGGATCTGTTATTGAGGAGAAGGTAGTCGACTTCGCGCATGACGAACTCACAGAGGACGCACTTGGGTCCGCTTGTAACGTGAACAGGGGTCACTGCTGCTGGGGGCTGAGCGCACATTCCAATTGCCTTACATATCATGGCCGGGTCTAGCTCCGAAGTCATGATTTGGAAGATAATTGGCATGAATTGGTTCACATAACTCACACACTGCAACAAGGAAATATCTATTGTGCAATAAATACGGATGAGCAAATTTTCGAATAAAACTCTAATATTTATATCACTAATACGAGAGTAGCTAGTTATGGACCCTAGTCTATACTTTGTATATTTATTTAACTGAGAATAATGCGTACATCTTATAAATGTATCAAAGGACAGCAATACAACAAGTTGTGTAAAATTATTATTCATACATAGTTTAAGGTCTAATAAATTATAACCGTAATACACAGTTATGATCCAAATAATGAACATAGAATTAATCCCTTTCTCTACAATCTACAGTGAAGTCTGAAAATATTTTTATGTTATTATGTGAAAATATAAATTATAAATTAGACAGTTTATTGTCATTTACAAAAGATGCACTTCTACAGCCAAACACAAAAGATATCAGATATTGATTTAATTCATATGCGAAGGAAAATGTATCTCATAACTAGAGTTAAAGCAGTCAGTGTTATCAATAAATCACGCTGGTGGGTATTATTAAAAGTGAAATTTATACGGTAATAAGGAATCAAATAACAAGATTGAAGGTTAACGGCATACGAAAAGATTTATGTAAACCTGCACGTAGAATTGGGTAACCAAACAAATTATTGTACTTCCAACACTGCCACGTAAAACTAAGATTAGTTAACAATTAAATGGAACAATGCACCTACAGTGTTTTTAAGGGATCCAAGGTGTCCACAGATCTGTTCACGAATAAAGTCTTCAATTAACTGCTGATCTTTCTGGTCACGGACCATGTCTCTCACCTGGTTGACAATATCGGTGCAGATATCACATTGAGCGGTACCCACGGTGTTAGAGGTCTGAGAGACAAATATGAAACTTGAGAACAGAGTAGATATCACCTGCTGAACTACCAAGAATGTATATTAATATCACCTACACATTCTTAGAATCTGTAAAAGTTTGGTCGGAACAAAAAACTGTAATACGAAAATATTTAGATAACTCGAATAAATACAATGATCAGGGATGGGTACAGGTGGGATATTTTTAAAGGGGCCTTCTATTAAGTTAAACTTAAAAAAAATATATATATGCGCAAAAAATTCCCATTCCTGTCCCATTTAATGAAACAGAAAATATTTTGTAAATAAAAATATCTACTAAACAAAAAATTATTTTTTTATTTCACGAAAAATAATACCGAAATATCATTATTTATTATAAAGTCGAAATAACAGTTTCAATTAAAATGTAACTGATCTAAACTGAGCATTGATAGCTTATTTCAAATGAAAAACAAAAATTTAGATAGCTGTTAAACAAAATAATTTTGTATAGAGGTGGAGATATATATATATATATTAAGCTGAATATATACTCGTAAATTAAGTTAATAATTAACATCCGGTAATAGTATATTGTGTTGATGTTATAGTATGTTGAAAGTTGGTGATTGAGATAACTGCGTCCTAGAAAAGGGTCTTCTACATGTTGTATTTAGTGTAGATTTGACGTCAAAGGATCCTCTAATTAAAAATAATTCAAGATTAGTAGTAGTTAATTTAGACGCTTGTATACACAAAGTTCAAATCCATATTAGATTAATTTCGATAAAGAAAATACAACAAGTAAAGGGTGCCGTGTAACCTAGATCTCAGAACGACACAGTTACCTACGCCAAGTATATGACTAATATAATCTTAAGAAGATTGTTTCGAGTACCCATTAGAAACGAATTTATGAAAGGTCACAATATAATTCAATGTTATAAGAGATTTATAAGTAAGTGACTATAAAATAAGTGACTATATTAAGACTAGAGGTAAAAGTACACCTTAAGGTTTATAATTGAGAATTATTGATTGCTTTTAAGTTTATAATATCAGAATAATTTGTTTTTAAACAATGTTAAACACGAATTATGTCTCAAATTGAAATATAGCTCAGTATTTAGATATTAACAATGTAGTAATATAAACATGACTCCGTAAATATAACAATTCAGACAATATATATTTTAATTTATATTTCTCACTACCGAAAATAATTTTTTTTAATAATGTACTTTTGTAAGGCCAATCTTAGAGACAAAGACTAGGAGATAAAACTTAATTTTCGAGAAATGTCTAGGATTTGTTTTCGAGAAACTATATTTATAAATGCACTTTTCTATAGATTAGCAAAAGTAAGTTCAAAGTTGTATTATGTTGTTTATCAGCGGTCATATCGTTCACACGATGAATCATACAGAGAACTAATTTATTGCCAATGATTATTAATAATCAGATAGTTATATAGTCCTCAAGTACTTAGACGACCTTTGAACTGATTAAGTTAGAAATCCTACTGTTGTGCAATCAACAAGGATGACGTCATTGCAGTAGAAGGGAGTGACTAGCGAAGTACTTACTCTGATTTTTTCGGCAGGTTGCATGCTAGACATTTGAACAGTCTTGCTAACTTTTTTGGCTCCACAAAGATTGAGAATGTGGCAAATTTGTTCCGCATCCTGAAAAACATTTAAGGAAATGAATATTATAAAATAAAACTGAATGCTGAGGTTATAAATAAATTATACATACCACATCTTTCTTCAGGAGAACAAACACTTCATGGATGTATTTAGAGGCCACAGCTTCACACTACAAAATATAACAAATAAAGACACATTTAATTACTATAAAATAGTTGGACAATAATACTATCTGTACTTCTTAATAGACAATAAATAAATATCTAGATATTAAAGATAACTTACAACTTCCTTAAATGCCGGAATCTTGACAGATGCACAGGCTTCAGTTTCGTCCTTGATGATTTCAGATTCAACCTTTCCAGAGAGTACCATAGCCTTAATATGTTCAACAAGGAATCGACAGTAAACACAATCCTTCTCTTTTGATGCAGGAGCTGGAGCAGCCTTCTGCCAAACATTGGCACAATGTTCAACTGTCTTGCATTCTCTAGCATTTTCGATATGCTGACACCAATAAGAAGGTCCCCATGTGCACTTGTTCTCACCAAGAAGGGTAGCAGAACCTAAATGATAAATTAAATATAGAAAAAGAAAGTTATACTTCCACTAATTAAAGTTGAGTTTTGGTTTATACAACTTTTACTATCTAATTTACAGAAGAAAACAATGCATTAAACATCACTAAAAACAATGCATAATGTTCATAAGGTTGTGAAAAACAATAGTGTAAATATAACTTGAATTTTTAGATTAAATAAAAAATAAATAATTTACCTTAATAAATTTTAATATATGAAATATGGTATATTTAATATAATAATCATCATAAATAACTTAGCATAAAATTATAATTAAAGCATTTAAATT
Organism: Vannuccia rotundouncinata; assembly: GCA_034780395.1. Lineage (NCBI taxonomy): Eukaryota > Metazoa > Platyhelminthes > Proseriata > Coelogynoporidae > Vannuccia > Vannuccia rotundouncinata. The sequence continues at coordinate 13,230 of JAUZNC010011773.1, read as the reverse complement.
ATAAAAGGTAACTTGTTGAAACACTTTTTCTTTAACAATTTCCTTAAAATAAAACTTCAGATCACTGTAAAGTTAGATATAAAATACTGAATGTAATATTTGTAATTAAATATAATTTAGGAAATCCCTGCACTGAAAAACAATAATAATAATTTCATAATCTAATATGGTGAAGTGTGTCAGAGAGGAACATAATAAAAAATATACAACACAATACAGAATGTATTAGAAAAAGTCAAATGAAAACAATAATTACCCCAATACTAATACAACTTTAAGTCTTTTTGAGTAATAAAGAAATTTTTCAATATTCTTTATATTGTTATTTTTAATAATTTTAATAAATTGAAATATAACAATAATACAAATAATGGACCTCCATGTAAGAAGTTATTAAAATTAATTGTTTAAATTGAAAAACTATATTAAATTTAATTTGAAAAATAAAATTAAATGTTGTCTCAATTCTGTATTCTAAATAAAAAATATATTTAATACAAAATTTTAATTTTTGTTAAAAATAAAAAGTATTAAAAATAAAAAATTGAAGTATAAAAATAATAAAATTAAAAATATGAATAACCAATAAATTTGAAAAATAATAATAGTATTTGCGATTCAAATTTTCATATTTTTTTGTAAATGAATATTAAAATGACCATATTGCCATATGTTTAATCAAATATTGTAAATAACATAATATTTTCCATAATATTCTAAGTTCTTTCAAAAACTGAATAAATATGAAGTCAGTTAATATTATTGAGGTCTAGATAAAAATTGATTTCTTGTTAATAAAGTAGCAGTCAAAAAAATGTTAACAGAAAAAAATTATTATATAATTTAAAAAAACTATTTTATTATTTGACTTATTATTTCATATATATATATATCTCATAGAAAATATAATAAACAAAAGTTTTAAAAGTAGTTTTATGAAATTTATAATTAAAAATCAAAATAATATTCAGTACTTTTTCATTATTTACCTTACAATTATTTTTTACAATTTTACACTGAAATAAAAATATTTTTTTTCAATTATATTTGTTTTAATAACAGAAACCAGTTTCAATCTTTTTTGTAAGCACCACACTTTCAATCAGAAATCTATAATATTTAATAATAAATTAATTATAATAATAATCTATAAATATATTTTTTAAATAATTAGTGGACTTTTTGACAAAAAAATTATTTGGTAAATAATGAAAAAGAACCTAATATTATAATTATAAATATTTAATAAAATATATACAGGGTGGTCTAAAAGAAACACTTAATGTTGCACTACTACTGAATGTTAAAAATTTGTCATCTATTGATTGTTATGCATCAGTTTCTAATTTGAATTTCAAATTTTTGTCTGCTGTTTGCTCTTTCTGGTTTGACAGTTAGTTCAGTTTACAGTCATAGCTGGTGTATGATATAACATTTCCTTTTTTATAATTGTCCACAGTCAAGTCATTTTTTCATTATCTATTAGTGAAAAGTTTGAAGCAAAGTTTGAAGTCTGTAACAGACAACAAGCAATCCGGTCATCCAAGTCTATAGATCAAAAGGAACCTGACTTTCAAGCTGCTAATGCCAATGTAATGGATCAATGTATTCCAACCACCTCCTGAAAAATTGTTTCTAAAATGAAGGGTACTTAAGAAGATGCCCAATATGATACCCTATCATAATATCATTGTATTTTCTAAACAGATTTTAATCTAATAAATTTATGTATTTTCTCAAACATCTTTTAGACTAGTAAATTGTTGTAAATGCCTGTAAATTGTGCATTACTTTTTGATCCCCCCACCCTGTATATATATTTGTAATTATAGCTATATGTAATAGGTAATTATTAATTATAAACAAAATAATATATATATATAAGTAATTATAGATATATAATATAAGAATACATAAGATAAGTTTGCTTTGGCCTTTATAAACAAAATTATATCAAATTAAACCAAAATCACTTTGAAATTACAAGTAAAAAACTTGGAATTTAAAAAAAATGTATACAATAAAATTCAGATAACAAAAAATAAATTATATGATCTGCCCTATAAAATAAAATATGGAAAAAATCTGAAAGATCATATATAAAGTATTTAAATAAAATATTGAGCATGCAGAGCTCAATTTTAATTATTAACAGATAGGAAATGGCTACAATTTTGGGGATGAAATTTCCTTAGAATAAAAAATGACTAAATACTGATATCAAATAAAAAATAAATATTACAGAAAAAAATATAATTATATTCTAATGCAAATGAAGTATGTAGTTAATTTAAGAAGAATATATTTATTCATAATATAATATGAAATATTGCAGATAAAAATATCTCAAAGTATTTAGAAAAAAATATTAAACCTATAGTATATATACACAAATTTTAACAATATAAGTTTTTTTAAATAAAAATTGGTACACTTACTTAAAGCCAAAGGAATTAACGCCAGAATCAGCAAAACTTTCATTATTCAGTAATTGGGAAGTTCACAAAAAGTTGTAAAATAACAAACGAAACTAATATAGAAATAGCGAAACTCAGTATAAATAGTCGTCAGTAGATTAAAACAATATTTATGACTAATACATTAAATATAATAAAGTAATACAGCAGAGATGAGTACTGATCAGCGGTAATTTACAAAGGTAAAACTCATTTTATCATTAGGAAATTCATATTATTGTATACTTCAATTTTTTGTTAGTAAGAGAATAAAAATATGTCGGAAATTCGTATTTACTGATATCATGTAACCCCTAAATTTTAGTGATGATGCATAGATTATTTATTCATACTGTTATAATCACGACGATACAAACTTCTTTTGCGAATGTTTGGTACTAATAAAGCTAACTCATATAAATTTTTTACGTTATATTATACAAAATAGGTTTAGTGAGCTAGAAATAGCGAAACTCAGTATAAATAGTCGTCAGTAGATTAAAACAATATTTATGACTAATACATTAAATATAATAAAGTAATACAGCAGAGATGAGTACTGATCAGCGGTAATTTACAAAGGTAAAACTCATTTTATCATTAGGAAATTCATATTATTGTATACTTCAATTTTTTGTTAGTAAGAGAATAAAAATATGTCGGAAATTCGTATTTACTGATATCATGTAACCCCTAAATTTTAGTGATGATGCATAGATTATTTATTCATACTGTTATAATCACGACGATACAAACTTCTTTTGCGAATGTTTGGTACTAATAAAGCTAACTCATATAAATTTTTTACGTTATATTATACAAAATAGGTTTAGTGAGCTTGATATCATAAAGATAATAACAAATATTAAATATGAAGTATAATAAATATTTAAATTGTTGATATTGGCGAAAAATATTTTTAATATTTTCAAATTTTAATTTAAAATATTTCAGTTGTGCCTTTGTGCTCACTAGGCCTTTTTTCATACGTTTGTTTGTGAAATTGCAAACTCGTGATGCTAGAGTTCCTGCAATATAAACGTATGAAACTCTAGTTTCACTAAAAAAAACTCAGTGTGGACGCTGTGTTAGTCTTTATAACAAATTTTTATAGAATAAACAAATTTTAATTGAGAGGCCATAGAAATAGATTAATATGTATATATTAGGACTAAAGCCGAAGTAGACAACTATCCATGGAAAAGGATTTATTAGCTATTTCACAAAAAATTGGAGAGAGCTAGTTGTGTAAAATAATTATCCATAATCAAAAATGGCAATCAATAGGATGTCACTTGCAGTGTTAATACTTGCAATTAATTAAAAATTTATAGTTTATTAATTTCGTATCCAGTTCTATATCTGAGTCAAACCCAATTTGGTTTAGGTTATGTGAATGATCAATTATGAAAAATACAATTAAATTTCATTATTCGGTTAATGCTACTTTAAGGAAGCTATAAATCTTCCGAATTTGTCAATTAGAATGCAAATATGTACACTTTTCGAATACCATATATTATGGATAAATGGTTTTAAATGGTTTTACGAATTTCACTTGATATTATATAATTGGAATTAATGTATTTGACTATATCAAGACTTACATAATATGATTAGATCTATTTTGTCCTACAGTATAAATATTATTATTAAGAAAATCGTTCGATTATATATTACTCATTTCTTTGACAACGGTTTAATTGCATTTTAAATTCATGGAAATGGTATTATATATTATATGAAAAAGGCTAAAATAAGGTTAAGGAACTTGTTAAAAAGTAATGAATGGGAAGGATAAAATAAAATCAATTTAATATGAATATCAAGAGAAAATGCAGATGAGTCTTATGTACAGAAAATGATTTACAAGTATCTACAATGGCTAGGATATGTCATCTCAATTATGCAACGGGTCCTAAATCTGTTGAAACTTCCTGAGAGTCTAAAACTTCAATTATCGGTTTTTTAGGAGTTCCTTTAGAACGATTGCCACCCGTTGATGTGTTTGGTAGACGGAATTTTCGTCCACCATCAAGAGATGGACGAGAAACAGTTTCGGTAGTAGAAAGGTTTTCAACTTCCTCTTCTTCCTCACTTGAACTGGAATCGCTATGATCCTCATCTTCATCACTCGATGAGTTGGAAGCCTGTGGAACCAACATTACGTTCTGAAAGTAGAAAGAATAAATTACAGTAAGCAAAATCAATGAAAATGCTACAATACGTAAGATAAGTACAATATACAAATTATGACTGAAGATCCATAAAGAGTTAACGCCTGAGTTGTTCAAATATTAATATGCTTTTAATTCATTTTAATTTTCATTCGATTTTTAAAAAATGTTCTTCTTATTTTTTAAAAATTATTTAAGTTATTGTAATAGATTGCCGTCAAGTAATGTTTTATTTTAATTTTGAAAAAGCTTAAAACATTTCTGCAATATATAAAAGGTTCCATAGTTTCTCCTGAATTAGTTTACAACAGGAAGAAAATGTTTGTTTTCTAAAGTCATTATATTTTGTAAAAATAACAACACATTTTATTAAACATATTAGATAAAAACTCACAAGTTCTATTTGATTTCCGTCTTCATCGTCTGAATCTTCTATATTTACCGGCTCTGAGGTGTCCTTTTCAATATTTGTTAGAAATGCGTTCACACGAGAGAGTACTAAAAAACATAATAATTCATTCATTAAGAAAACCCTTTCTGCAGAATTAGATATAATTACTGATATCTGATCATATTTAATCATAATAAATTTTTAAAAAGCAATATATGAATCATACCAAAAAAATTAAATGACAAATATGAAATAATTTTAAAATAAAATTGACTCCCAAATTCAATTAAATTCATAAATATTAGTGAGCCGCATTGCAACATTTTAACTTTTTATATGCTACCACTGATTATATTTATAATTTTGAAGTAAATTATATATTTGACAGGAAATCATGTGCTAAATTAAATTTTTGGTCTTAAATTGAAACTGTTCGAGATAATATTATTTGTGATAAATTCCAACTTTATAACTTTAAAAAATCTCATTAAGGGAAATAATCATTAATTAACCTACCATCTGATGAAACAGGCAAAGGCTTTGTTTTTGATTTAACAATTTTGAGATCTTGCAACTTCATTATTCTAAAAATAGATGGTAATTGACATTAGAAATATATATATCTAAAACAAAATATTGCAATAAATATTATAGTATTTCGTAATCAAAATATTCCTTTTGATCAGTTTTCCAGATGCACAGGGTAGCCACAATCAGATGGTTAAAAATTGAGTACATATTTCCTATATTTTTTGTGTACAATATTTATACAAGAAACATATATAAATCTATTCAAATTCTTCTAAGAGGTATGTCTATGAATAAGTAATATCCAGACGTAATAAGTAATATCCTGTGTGAAAAAACCCAATTCACATTTGGGTCATCTATTGATATGGTCAGTTTTCTCAATCTAAGGTTCCTACTCATTTTCTTCAAAAATTCCCGGACTTTTCTAGGTTTTCCAGGATTTTCAAAAACATTGTAAACCTTAATATGAAATTTTAAAAAATTAAATAATATGTATAAATATCAATTTGAGCTTCATTTCTGAAAGGCTTTTAAATGCTAAGATGTTAAGTTATATTTCTTAATATGTATTTATAAATAGTCAGGAAAAATTCTAAAACTTTATTGTTAAAGTTTTTTTTAATATTAAATAATAAGTTATTATTCTATATGTAAAACAGTAAATATTTTTTTAGCTAACTCTTCCAGACCCTTTAAACCTTTTCCTGACTTTTCCAGGTTTTCCAGACCGTTTTAAAGTTTCTGACTTTTCCAGGTTTTCCAGAAGCATAGGAACCATGTCAATCCTACATTCACCAAAGTGGAACAGAAAGCAATCAAAAAGCAATCAGCGATTAGCTATGCCTGACGGATTGTTTATCCCCGACTTGATCATTAACAACAACAACAAGTCTATAGTATTAGACGTTCAGATAAGAGCCGATTCTATGCTTTAAGCGCTAAACACCTTGGACTTAGAAAAAGCTACCAAATATAATACTCACAATGTTAAAGACTATATAAACAATATATACGGAACCAATCTATACGAAAGTATAGCTCTCATGTTTAACTGGTGTGGTTCAATGTTGGGGCGAAGTAAAGCTAACGTCAAAAGGCTAGGTCTTCTCAATTCAAATACTCTGGCACACTGCGCCGAGATGGTCTTGCACAATGGGGTTCGCATATACAATAATCATATCAAAAGCACGGAATCTGTATGATGTTTTGTGCTAGCAATGGTTTCAGGAAAAGGGAGAAGGAAGGGGCGTTTTTTCCCGAGTATGGTTTTAGTTGTGATAGCCCTGTTGAATTTGGGCTATAAAGGCTAACATATGCATAAACACAGATAATTACTAAAATCAATTATATACCAGATGATCTTGTGTTAATGAAGGTAAAAGCACCATGGTTAATCTTTCTTGCCTTGACTTTAATATGGTGAAAAAATACTGACACTAAATACAAACAATTTTCTTTTCATTATCATCTCAAAATCTAACTATGACATCTTGTGGCCACTTTATTATTAAACGATTGGTCAACAAGGGTATAAATTCAGTCATAAAATTAGTCATAAAAGGAACAAAATATACTCTTTTGCAAAATTTTATAGTTGAAGCAAATTAAAATTAATAAATAATCAGGTTATGGTTCTACTAATTATGATAGTAATGTCTAAAAAAACTATTTACTAGATTTACTTTATTTACATTTGTAAATACCATTCATATATAAATTTAAAATGATCTGTTGACAATTATCCTATTTTAGAACTGTGTCTGGGTTACAAAAATCTGCTAATCTATAAAAATTGATATTTAAATGAATATTATGACACTATTACATAGTCATGTCACCACAACATGTCAGTTTAGAAAAAATAGTAATTTGGTAAAATAATTGACCATTGTTTACAAATTTGTTCTTGTTTTAGTAATGATCAAATGAAGATAGAATTTATATATGTGTGAATTAACTAATATCTAAATATTATTACACATATTATACACATTTCAATTATATTCTTTTAAGTTTTGCAATGATGCATTCTACTTTGAAGAAGTATTAAAGGGGCGACAGTACCATTTTTATTGTGAATAGAACCCAGTGTAAGTACTACTTGCTCATTAAAATTATTATAAATATGTTTAATGATAAGCTTTTAGTAATTGAGAATATTTTTCATGTATAAGTAATGCAACCAATCTGAACAAATAAAGATTAAAACTGGAAATGAAGAATCAAACATATATAAATGTAATATTAATAGAGAAGAGATCATAGTGAAAGGCAGACCATGTAAAGGTCACTATTTAAATGCCCCTGTTGTTTGGAGTCTGTATCTTCAGCTCATGCAAATCGTCAATTTACTTCTCATGGTATGAAAAAGGTCCAATTCTATCCCAATGAGAGCGGTTCTCCATAGGGCCAACAGAAGCCTCAATCCTATATTTAAGCATTGTGGGGAGTACCCAAGACTATAGGTCTCTTGGTTAGCAGTTGTAAAATGGAGAAGGGGAATATTACAAACTGCCATCCTCCAGGCCCTTAGTCTATCCATCCCCGCCAAATGCTAACAGGCTTACTTACATCCCGGATCTTGTTTTAGTTGACTCAGTTGAGAAAGAATATGTGGTCATCAATTTTGCCATACCGTTTGAGAGCAATAGTACATGTCTTGTAGAGATGTCTAAGATGAGCCAAATATGAGACCCACAGGCAATCCTTATTATCAATCAGAGATTTTTGTAACAATAATGAATCAGTTGAATGTAGTGTTCAATCTAAATTAAATTGAAGAATTGAATCAAGGTCCCAGACCACAAAGATTTCGTCAACAAATAAATTTAGCCAGTTTTGATGACATGGAATTGAGAGAGCATTATGAATTAGGAAGAGCATCATTGCATATATTAATAGATATGCTAAATCCTCATATTCTAGCAAAATTACCCCATAAAAATTCTTTGGATCTCCAACAAAGAGTCTGTTTAGCCTTACGATTTTATGCATCAGGCTGTTTTCAACAAGTTTCTGGTGATACCATTGGTGTTCATAAGTCGACTGCGAGTAGAATTATTAATGAAGTTACAACAGCTTTACTAAATCTTGCGCCAGAACTAATAACAACTGATTATTTTGACCAGGAGGAAAACAATCAATTTTTTTTGTTGGAAAAGGACTACCATTTATTTATATGTGCATCAGTGGACGGAAAACTAATAAATATTCTTGCACCACATGAATTTGAATATGTAGACAGAAAGGGTAAGCATTCTCTTAATGTTCAAATAGTCAGCACAGGACAACTACTTATAGCAAAGGTTGTTGCAGATTGGCCTGGTGGCACTCATGACAATTGTATACTTCAAGAATCTGCAAAACACTAACATTTTGGAGAAAGAAACTTTCAATTTAAAAAAAATGATAGAAGTTAAATAGTTTAGACTAAGTTTTCTTTTGTTTTATAAAATGATTACTTCATTGTTACTGTTGCAAATAATAAATACACATAATAATATACCTATAGAATTGGTACTATAATATACCTATTATGTGTCATATGAAATAATCTACTTAAACTTGCACATTATGTATGTACAATAATTGAGCACGTAATATCCAATCAGAAAGGAGGAAACCACACAAACTAGGAAAATGAACACAACCATTGTTAGCCTCATTGACTATTTTAACCCAACCATTGATAGCCTCATTGAATATTTTAACCCAACCATTGTTAGCCTCATTGAAAAGTTTTATGCAACTGACTTAAATTTAACTAATCGTGTTTAACTTTAAGTAAAGTTTTGTGCAACTCGATTAAATATAATTAAAAAGTTAAAAAATATTTAGAGTTAAATTAAGTAAGTTTCAAGCAACCCGCCTCAGGTATTTAAATCGCCTTTCCATTCCTATTATATAGTAGAATTGTAAAATATAGGAATACTATCTATATGTTATTCCCCTTGACTCTTGTTTTTTTCATATATGAATACTTTATTTTGTATATATTTTGTTTATCTTTAGGTAAACTGCCTGTTTTAACGATCATTTCCGTGGTTTGTAGTCACAACCACCCTGTGCATTTTCCTCATTGTTAAACTTGAACAAATATACCTTGTGCTAGTATACTTGTTTTATATATATATTTATATTGGGATACTTACCACATTCTGGTTTAAATTAATTACAATATAAGTGAGATACTTATTATTGTTCTCTAGATCTCTCGTGAATGATTACAATGCATTACAATTACCTCCTGGTATTACTAGCAGCATGTATTTCGAATTTGGTTGCACATAAACTCGCATATGTATAAGGTGGTGCGTAATTAAGTTCGTTTTTTAATCTATATTTTGTATCGATTTTGTTCTCTAAAACTATAGATATTTCGGTATAGATAAATATTTATATTAATAGCTATTACTGTATCAATAGATTTAGACAGCGAAGTTGTATACACTTGTATTTGTCTACCAATAATAAGTAAACTATCTACAATTGTTACACCAATTGTCATTTAGCAGGTATGGAATTTTCATATGATAAGAAACTTTTTTTTAATTGAAACTTTAAGAAGAAGTGGTATGTCAGGCGTGAAAATTCACAATATTTTGAGTGAAGCATGGCCCAAAGAAGCAGGAACTGTGAGACATGTTCAGAAGATAATGGATGAATTCAGCCGTGATCGCCTAAACAGTTTTGAAAGATGTAAAGGTCAGGGACGGCCAATTAGTGACATAAGAAAAGATAATGCGGAGACAATTAGAGAAGCTATCAACATTGACTATCGCTTATCTTAAAGACGTCTGAGCCATATTTTTGGTTTGGAAAAAACAATGGTTCATCGCATACTGAACGAGGATCTACAATTGATTTGGATGAGGACGAGGTGGATTCCACATAAAATAACAGAAAGAAATTATCAGCAGAGGATAGAATGTTGTGAAAACATGTTACAGGCGTTCAAATCAAGAATAGTAATGCAAAACCTAGTCATTGTGGACAAAAAAGTTTTTCTACAGCCGGTATCTTTTACCAAAGCATGATATTGGTGATATCAGTAGGATTCGCCAGCTATATCATATTTGCATATCATATACTTGTTATATAACATATTTACTTATTTCTTTGCAAAAAATTCCCACCCTGTATGTGAACCATACTTGTCTGTATTTACTGGTCTATATATGTACTATATATTAAATACCTATGTAGATAAAATAATTGGTTCTCTATATATTCATGCATTTCATAATCATAATGTTTCACAAAAAAATTTAAATAGCACCTATTCAAAAAACGCCACTCTTTTATATAATCCTGGCAGCATGCCTGACCACCATGGCAAAAATTGGATTGATTGTCTGATATACCTCATACCTGGCCTCAGGTTCACTTCTCCCTTCACTCTCCTAAAATCTCTGAGGTCTGAGTACCCTAGTGCAACCTGGGAGTAATGAGGCCCACTCCTTTGACCAAACCAAAATGGATTTTGGCCAGTATGACCTAGCAAATCCTTGCACTTTGAAGAATTCTAGAAGAGTGCAATGTTTGACAGAACTACCATTGCATTGCTATGTTTATAGACTTCACCATAGCCTTTGACAGCATTTCAAGATCTATGATTGAGAAAATTCTGAAAGCATATGGCATCCCTGACAAGATTGTCAGATGGATCATGATGCTATACACAAACACTACTGCTCACATATTTACAACTGATGGGGTCAGTGAACCATTTGATATAACAGCAGGTGTCCTACAAGGAGACACACTAGCCCCCTTTATATTTGTATAATTGTAGACTACTTTCTTCGAATGGCAATCCAAAAATGTGGAGAAGGTGTAGGCTTTACATACCAAAAGAGAAGATCAAAAAGACACCCAGCTCATAGCATCACTGATCTAGACTTCCCTGATGACATTGCACATCTAAGCAATACAATAGACAATCCTTAAGTCTCATGTTAAGTACATTGAATATTTCATCTTAGCAGTAGGCCTCAAAATAAATAGAAAAAAGACTGAATACATCAGTGTTGGCAACATAGATAGCATGACACAAAAACTCAAAATAACTGAGGGAACAATTGAAAAAGTCCAGGACTTTAAGTACTTTGGAGGGTGGGTTGGCCTGAGTGCTAAAGATCTTAACATGAGAACAAGTCAAGCTTTTGAGGCCACCAACAACCTCGAAATGGTATGGAAATCAATGTGTTTGACCACCATTAAGATCCATATTTTTAAGGCCATAGTGCAGACCATTCTATTATACAACAGTGAGACCTGGACCTGAACTAATAAAATGATCTCAAGACTTGATAGTGCTTACACCAAAATGCTTTGAAGGGTTAAAGGCACTTCATACCAAGACCACATTACAAACACAGTTTTGTATGATGGCCTCCCTAACACATCCAAAATCGTCAAAACATGACAATTGAGCTTCATTGGCCACTTGTGTGTGCTGTGACCAGCCAGAGACACAACTTGTATTATGGGAAGCTAAAGAGCACATGAAAATCAGCCAAGGAAATCAACAAACATTCACCAAACAAGTCAAAGATTGTCTTTCTCATTTGGAAATGACAGAAATACTCAATGCAGCAAAACAAAGTGCAATATGGAAATCTCTAATGTTCAGAAACAATTAACTTATTGTTACATAATTATTCAAATTAAATCTGTCAGACTTTATGCTGTATTCTTCTTTTTGTACTCTGTAAATACTAGATCTGCGGTTTTATTATTTTTTTTAATAAACTGATTTATGAAGATAATTCCCTAAATATTATAGGTAACCAAAAATATTGAGAGATACTGCATTATAACCCATTATATACTAGATATGTAAGCTAGTTCATAAAAGTTCCAAAAAGTTGGCTTTCAGCAAACCAACTGCCTTGTCAAATGCTGAACCATACCATGTAAGCTGCACAAATTAATACATTCTATGTGATATATCACTGTGAAATAAAACAGCACTGATGATTACAATAAGGGCAGAGGCAGGAGTTCTTAATAATTCTATGATGCTGTGCACCACTTAATGATATCAGGCTGATATATAGTGCCAGTATTTAGTCAACTCGGTGAAAGACCAACTCTGCGAATGCTAACTCGTCGAAATACTGGGTTAACTTGGCGAAAGATATAATTTACTTACTTACACAACTCGGCGAAAGATATAATTAACTTACACTGACATAGTCTTAAGAGCGGTGTAACAATCAGGTATTCAAATCACCTTTCCCTTCTGTCATATAGTGGATTACAAGAATATCACCTATATGTTATTCCCCTAGACTATTATTCTTTTTCCTTATATCTATACCTTAATTTGTATATATTTTGTTTATATTTTGTTAAACCGCCTATTTCAAGTCTAGTTCCCTGAGTTGTACTCACAACCACCCTGTGTCTTGACTGCGCAGGTCTTCTGTGCCTCTTCCTTGTTACAAATTTCCTAACTAATATAACTTGTGCTAGTAATTTCGTTGTTTTATATATTTATATATTATTAACATCAGGATACTTGCGCCTAGTAAATCAAACATGGAGCCCCTAGTGAGATCATCCTTGAGACTGATGCTCCTCACTTTGGACCGCCAGGCAAACCTTCCCTTCCCTGGCATATTCCCCAAGGTGTTCCCGAGATCGCATGTCTCATGTCTACCTCTGTGGA
>JAUZNC010011762.1:0-22981 GCA_034780395.1 Vannuccia rotundouncinata | reverse complement strand
AAAGAGAGATGTGAGGCCATGACTACCGTCTCTAGGTGATACAAAGAGAGATGTGAGGCCATGACTACCGTCTCTAGGTGATACAAAGAGAGATGTGAGGCCATGACTACCGTCTCTAGGTGATACAAAGTGAGATGTGAGGCCATGACTACCGTCTCTAGGTGATACAAAGAGAGATGTGAGGCCATGACTACCGTCTCTAGATGATACAAAGAGAGATGTGAGGCCATGACTACCGTCTCTAGGTGATACAAAGGTGGGAGGGGTTCATAATTGTGCTCTATGGCACCATCCACAAAGAAGTGTGCACATAATTGATATTTCAAATTAATCATTAATTATAACTATAAATTAATCGATATTTCTCAGTTAGTTAATAAATATTATATCATATTTGTGTGCAAAATAACATTCTCGACATAATATAAACTCTAAATAAAAGGTGCGCCTGATATCATAAGTCTACAAAGTATAACAAACACAACATCATTTCTTGTAGAAATATACGCAGAATAAAGATTGAGGGAATTGTAACAAATCTCAAGAAAATAATTAAAACAAAAATGCAAATTTCTATCGGCGAATCTTTTGAAAATAACAGAAATTATATCTTCGGCCAATAGATTAAACATATAATAATATATACCTACACATAAAGCTACAAAGGCATCAAACAGACATGGAAGAGAGAGAGAGAGAGAGATGGAGAGGCAATTCGAAAGCAAGCGTACAAAAGAATCTCCGAGTAATGACAACCCTTGAGGCTCCCCTAAGAGAAGGCAGCTCATAAAAGAGCACCGCACCGCATTCCTTGTTGAGAGAGAGGGCAAGAGAGGAAGAGTGTACGCAATTACCACAAGAGAACGAGAATCCCGACAAAGAAGACAATCCAAAGAAAGAGAAGAGAGGGTGTAAAACACCTCGGAGTTTGATCTTCTGCCTTTTCAAACACAACAAGTATCAAAGAACGTCGGCAGATCATCAGACGAGTACCGCGGCTGCGCAGATCAAAAGAGGGGATTATACACTGAGTGAGGAGAACCGGCTCACTGTGAATAAGGGCATGACTCGTAACATCAGACTGATTACAGATAGAAGAAGCCAGGCCAGGCTTTTGAGAGAGTTGCCATAATTAATAAATATTCCTGCATGGTTCGGGCTGAGCGCAGTGAACAATACTCTCAATCCTTTCCTCAGTTGCAGAATAATTTAAAGAGAGAGATATAATAAAGCAACCAGAGTGGAAAACTCTACATCTGCTGCACACAAAAAGGGACGCCTTCGTTTTGCATAAAGCGGAAAGAAGACAATGTCAACGAAACGCCAGTCTTCATGTGAAGATGGGCCCAGAGTGGCGAGTGAATGAAACAGGCAAGGAAGGACACCTCTCCAGGCGGTGTAAGGAGCAATTAAGTGTGAACTATTGGGAGGAGTGTCAGGCTTTTAGAGACAAAAAGTTTAGCTACATTTTATGTTTAAATAAAAAGTTATACGCGCAAAAGTTACGACCCGAAACAGAGCTCCACACTAAACTTTGTTGTGGTTATCGAGGCAGACAGATCCTACCACTGAGTGCAAACACACGGAGACCTTACCCTTTTTATTAGCGACGAAGATGACGCAAAGAGATGTCAACATTTTATGTGATTAATTTGGGATAAAATACAGCGAATAAAGTTGAGCAACAGGACTCAATGCACATTAAAGGGAGATAAAAACGTCTTTTGGGACGCGCTTGTGTGCTGAATGAACCCTCACCGTCCAATCACAGATCAATAAAAGGAAAGGAGGAAGAATACAACTTACAGACTGCTGTCCGTTTGGGATCGAGTTTCGTCCGTCTGCGCGTCACTGGAGAGGCTCTGTAGCTCCGAGTCTTGCTGGGACACGGGGGCATAGGAGACGTGGTAGGGGTTGGGCGGTCTGCCCTGTGGCTCTCGTCTCAGGTACGCGCTGGAGAGAGAGAGAGAGGGCGTGCTAAACCATGTCCAGCATTCGAGGCGGATAATTCACATGCGAAAAGATTAAAATGAACTGCTTTTTTCCTTTCTTTCGAGAGTCATTAACACATTTTCACTGCAGAGTGTAACAAATCGAATTCATTGTTCAAGTCAACAAAATCATCCCGTCAAAGGGAAGCGGTGGACTGATATACGAATTAAAAAGAAACCCTAAAACCTATATTTGAATAATGGAAGATTTCTAAAACCGCACTAAAAACAGATAATTCAGTCCGGTCGGTCCACTCACCCAGCAACAGCCTCGGGCCTCCTGTACGACAGTTCAGCACGATAGAACCGCGACACCAAGAGGTTCTCCGTGGTCAACGGGGCCGGCTTCTGATGTGCAGCCTTCCCACCACCGCTGCCGCCTGTACCACCTCCACCTGCCACATCCTCCATCTTGAGCTCCTGGTCCTCCTCCAGCGTGGGCAGGCCTGTAGTGCCCCCCGCCTGGGTGTTGGAGTAGAGCTCGTCGGGGTCCGGATAGGCGACCAGCTTGTGGTAGAGCTGCTGCTGGTCGTGGTCCTCCTCGGCCTCCGTGGCCAACTGCACAAAGCGGACGTAGATGTCCGACTTGAGGAAGGCCGGATAGAGAGAGTTCCGCAGCGCATGGTCCACCTCCTCGCGAGCCTCGTCGAAGATCGACTGATCCAGAGCGGCCTTTCGGCTGATCCGCTCCGAGATCACCTTTCTCGTCTCGGGCCGAATGCAGACAGACTGCTGCTCGCCGGAGCCCCCTCCGCCGCGGACGTAGGTGCGATAGATCACCTTGATCAGGGAATAGATCTTCTGCGAGTCCGACGACTGCACGTTGTTCTTGAAGCCGCGACAGGCGAACCAGAAGTCGAGCATGTTGGTGCAGCTCTCCTGCTCGAGGTAGCGCTTGAACAGGCCCACCCCGTCACTGTCGTCCAGGAGTTGGTCGATGGATTCCGCCCAGCGAAGGTAGGCTGGAGTGGCACCGGATAGAGACATCTCCCACTCAGAGCCTCGGTCGCTCTTGCCATCAGCCTCGTGGCTGGACCTTGGCGGTCGACTCAAAGAGCGTTCGGCGCCGATGGCTGGAGGACGAGGAAGAGTGGAGACACGGCGGAGGTCTGACTGTTTGTCGGTGGTGTTCATTGTAGGTGACGAGAGGGGGCAAGTTGTGCCGAGACCGCATAGACATAATCAAAGAGACAACATTCGACAGTGCAGCTGATCTGGTCTTAGGTGGGTGCGGTTCAACAATTAACTTCAGTGTGTAGCTGTAACTTATCTGAAAGAATGCAACAAGAAGTTGAACTGCGCATGTTTCAAGAGCAAACTTTAAAGGCTTCTGACACACAACTAACTGTCTGTTATTATTATATTGAAAAGACGGAGTTCATGACAATCGTCACTGACACCGCGATTATTGCACCGACACTGCGGTATACACCAAAGAAATTATAAACACCAGAAGACAGCGCGATGAAATGATTTGATATGAATAATACAACCAGTGTAGGCCGTGCCTACCTATGTTCCTACACACACAAACTGAAGCTAACACATGGGTATGAAAGTTGCACATGACAGATTAAACCTAACTATGTAATATATAGTGATAAGACACTTACCTCGGGATGCGAAATTTCGTTAAAATAAAAAGCAAACTAATAAGTTCCGAGTTAATTAATCTTTATACCTAAGATAAATATCAGAACAATTAAAAGAATCAGGGAAAAGGAAAGTGCATTATGATTGGTCACAATGATCAATACAAGCTTGTCATTGGATGAAACTATACTTTCATATTAATATAATTACTATAGTAACACAACAATAATTAAATAAATAAATATTATTACAAAAAACGTTAAATGATGAATTAGAATTGCTATTGTTTTGTAATTTATATTCTATATTGTTAAATGTATTGTAAAGGAAAAATATGTGACCACTTAGATTAAGTGATAACGACAGTGGACGAGCAAAATGACTTAAAAATGAACGACTGAAATGATATTCATAATATATATACTTCTTACTTCGAAATTTTATTTATTGGAAGGAATTTTAATTATATTATGTACTGGAAGAAGAAATAATATCTATAGATTATAATAATATTAAAGCTAAAATCTGACAATATATTCTACTTCTACCAATCAATAGAAAATTTTTTTATTACCAAAGTTAGTATCTTGACATAAAACAATTATATTACTGGTTGGAATATTTCTACAATGCAAATGAGACAAATTGGTAAGTAATTCATTGCAAATTTCCGCGAGTTATGTTTGATATAAGTTTGATATAATCTCCATTCAATCTAATTTATTCCGGCTATATATGTATAGTAGTTATTTAGATACACAACTGTAAGTATTTCTCAAAGATAAAATCGATAAACTTTTATGTAGGACGCTCGAGACTCCAGTCTGAGATTTAATGGCACATAATAAAGATTTACAGCCACAATAAACTAGTGTACATAATCAAAACTCATACTGCATGAACTTTTGAATAATAAATCAATACAAACGAAATAAAAGACGAGAGAAAATAAATAATCTTTCCTTCTAAAGGAGTGTTTCGAAGATTAAAAAAACACTGCGAACTATAAATTGATAAACAAGTTAGAATTAAATATAACAATATTTTAATATACAAATATAATACAATGAATATATATAGAAACTTATACATTAGAATAAAATTAAAGTTTTGACACAATGCACAAAATTATGTCAAAATAATGTGAATAAAGTTGCACAATCTTATTCTTCTTTATTCAAATGTTACGGTAATTTAAAATTTTTCTTTTTAGATTTTTGGAAAATATAGATTATATATCATAGTATATTATTTATGCTTCATAAATGTAGGAAACGTTTATGTAAACCAATTCCAATACCCCTAAAAACTTTTATGGAACCAAAATTTATCATGCATGTTTTACTAATTGACAAAGTAAGTAGTATATAGAGATGTTTAACTTTGTAGTTCCAATATCACAATGAATTAACTTTATAAAAATAAATTTTAGAGAAAAAAGCATTGTGTTTGTTTAAATTTAAGTAATTATAATTTATATATGAATATTTTAATTGAATATACCCAAAACATGAATCAACTTTTTATATAGTTGCTTTTGTTATTTCTAAATTATAATTACTCAAATTTAAACAAACTAAATGCTTTCATTCTCTAAAAATATGTAAATATATAATAAAATGTTATTCAATAAAATTGACAATTATCTAATGAAGAATATAGTAAAGTCATTTATTAGGTATTATTAATTAATTACTTAACTTTGTCATCGCCTTACTAAATAACTGCTAGTAGATAACCTTGGAGAATTTTTAAATAATTTTTATAATACCTACTAACATAGAATCAGCATTTATATTAAGTAAGGAATTAAAGTTTGAAATCATGTGTTGAACTTCAAAATAATTAAATGTTTTTTAATCCCTGACATCAATAGAATATATTTTTAATTGAAAGAAAATTCTGTTTGATATACCTGAATTATTAATTTAGATCAACATTTTTGAACATTGAAATATTACTTACTCATCAACTATATTGTAATTATATAAGTGGAGAATCACAAAAGATAAAATATATTATTCATTGAGAATCATTAATGATATTATAATATAAGTAAAAAAAATTGCTTGTTTTGTCAATATTATAAATTCAAATGACAAATTCTAATATTAAAATCTTTATTAATAAGAATTATAAAATAATTTTAAATTTTGATACCTTTTTATATTTGATAAATAAAGTTTTAATACAAATTTTATAAACATAAAATAGGTCTATTTAAATTAAATAAAAAAACATATTTGTTGAGAATCTCAACTTAAATCACAAAAATATAGGTTATGCAAAAAAAAAAATACAGGGTGGCCCATTAATAACTATCAAAAATAATGAAATTATAGAACACCATAAGTACGATGCAATTTTAACAAGAATAGAAAGCAAGTTCTTAAAAATAAGAAATATCAGAGATGAATAGTTACTGATTGGCCAGTATCATAAACTAAAATGTTGTTAGTTTTAAACTGTTGATATACTAAATTAATGCTTTTAAATGAGTTAATTATGTGTATCATAAATTTATCATGAATTTAAAATACTTAGGTAATGTTTTTAGTTTGTAAACATTTTTCTAAAAATATAGTCTTTAGCTACTGTAATAATTGTAATGAAATGGTATTTAATTAATAATTTAAATTATATATAATAGATATTTTACTTTCAGACAACTAAATACAGTACTTCAGTTAAATATAAATACACAATTTATATAAATTTTCAAGTTTATATTTATACCTCATTTTCTAATAAATTCATAATTAATCAAATTATCTTATATTTATTAATAATTAGACTGGAATTCATAAAGCTAAAGTTGGAAATCCCTGACAATGAATCTTACAGACATGTGATTTGAAAATATTAGAAATTCTGGAAAACAAAACTATGATTCTATTTACCCAGAACTGGATCACAAAATAATGAACTGAGAATATTGGAGACACTGGAGTACAGAAAATTTTAATTAGCTAAATAATCCAACACATGCATACAGTCATGCACTATGAAAGTTTTACATAATACACCTTTTCTTAAATTAGGCAAATTAAACATGACTAAATGTTTTGAATCATCTCTAGAAAAATCAAAGTCCCACAAACATGCTTGAAATAGTAATTTGACTAGTTTTAAAATTAAAAATTTAATAATATAGAGATATACTATAGAGATGTTCAGCCATACTAAAACATATATTGACATAAATAAAAAATGTGAACAACAAAATAGGTCTCTAAAAAATAATTGTCTTGTTCAACCAAAAAACTCATTAAGCAAAAAACAAAATTTAAATATTTTATAAGAGACATAATTAATATACTTTAAAACAAATAATTATAGTTTAATATAATAGTTAACATATTAAGTCATCAGGAAACTGCTGAAAAAATATTTATGATATTTATGAAAAGCAGCTATACTTATTATATCTAAGGGTACTTAATTTCTCCTTTATCTAGTTCTTAAATCATTGATGTTTTTAACATGTATTGGGCAGTATGTTTGTGTGAATCAAGATTATTCTTTAGTAAATGGCTTACATTCAGGAGTTATGTGAGTGTATTTTGAACATAACACATCTAAATACGTATTGATATAGAGTTGATGATATGGGCATATATAAAAAGTGTGTAAAATTTAACAGGTAAAAATGTTGATTGTTATAAAAGGGGTATATCTAAGATCCAAAAATTTGCTAATCATAACTGGAGTACTTAAGGATACTATAATGTATTTAAATACTAAATCAGGCCTACATGACACCTAAATAAACTTCAAAGTTTTACATTTTACAAATACAAACCAAAAAAATCTTTAAAAAAATAAAAATAGTAAAATCATTTTTTTTACTCATTTCCAGTGAAAATATTTATATATAGCAGCAATTTATAAAAAAAAAAATATATATCTTTATGATAAATTTTCTATGAAATGATGGAAAATAATTATTTAATTATTATTTTTTGCTAATAACTACTTATTTTTTAGAATTGAGATCCTAACAGTCATGTAAAACATTAAAAATCATGTTTACTTGAACTTATATTTAGTTAAAAGGTTCTTCACAGAAATACTTTTATAATTCTACTTATTCTATAATTGCATAAGGGTGCATACAATTAATACTGTGTTCCTCACCCTTAAAGAAAACTTTTATCACATTTTTATTAAATTTATAATGCAGGACTTTTTCTATGGCCAATTATTGCCTAGATCTTATATGCAGAGCCCAATTTTTGTATAAAACAAATTGCCTAAAAAATATCATAGCAGTAAGGGGCAACAGCTCAATTTGGCTGATATACCTTACAAAGATCATAATTCCAAAAAAATATTTCACCTTATATAATATTAGTATTTTACTTATATAAAAATATCAGTACAATATTAATTTGTTTAAATCATTATATGTAAAAAGTATTAAAAATATAATGTTTAATTAAATTGAAATCCTTTATAATGAACTATTCAGTAAAATTTGGCTGTAAATATAGGCTATAGATGAAACCTGATGCTGATCCTACCTGCACAGAATTAAAACTGATTCCAATTCCTTTAAAAAATTGATTTCAATGCCAACATTTTATGGGATAAATTATAATAAAATAACTAATTTATACAGACAAAAATTAAATGAAAATTGATTTTAATAATATGAATTTTAAAAAGAAGAACATTTAAAAAAAATTATACACAAAAACTACTATAAAAAAGTTAATATTTAAAGCAATTTCAATTTTAGTTATAGCTAAACTAACTTTGATTTCATATTAGAATACTAAATTAACTATGATTAGTTAAAATAACTCTGATTTCATTCTAGATTAGCTAACCTAACCTACTCTGAATCCACTCTAAATAAGTTAAAATAATTCAAATTTACCATAGTTTAGCTAAAATAAATAACAATTCCACTATAGATTAGTTAAAATAACTCCCCAATATTTTAGGAACATTAAATAAAGTAGCCATTATAAATTTCAAAAAGACTAAGATAACTTAATTATTTTTTTATGCATTATCTTTTCCCTTAAATCTATCTATGGAAAAGTTTGACTTTTTCATACTCAATGTTTTATTTTTTAAAAAAACTATATTTTCTGAGTGACAGATGTACACAGATTACAAGTAGCATATAATACAAACCCTTTTGGGTCATAGCAAATGACTGACACAGCTGTCAGTCAGGGATGAGGTAACTAATTTTTGAATTGTAGGGATAAAATAATTTTTAATCAATGCATAAAAAAACATGTTTCTTCATTGGAAAAGCACTTTTCTATACCTGAAAATATATTAAAACTCAATCACTATGCCCTCTCATATTAATAGATATCCTCATATATCCAATTTAAAGAAAATAGTCATATTCTTCATTGGTATCAAAAGTCATTTGACTTCATTTAATTTAATAAATGAGTAACTTTATATTCAAACTACAATGATAAAAATATTGAAAAATTCTCTCAATATATCTCAGAGAAATAAATATATTACATAGTCCAGGGGTGTGTGCAGGATTTAAGGCAGGGGGGTTCCAAAATTTGGTTAAAGGGCATGTATACCTATCCCAAAAAAATTATACACACTTCTCTGCTTATTTTACATGTTGCACATATAAATAGACCATAAATATATTTCAATTTTTAAAAATTGAAAAACAATCAAATATCATTAAGTATTATTATACAGTATAGTATAGTTATATACAGTAAATCAAACTATAGTCAAAACAATTTAAATGTTAAACCAGTGAAACCTTAAATATAGTCAAAACATAGTCTAACAAAGTTAAATCTACAAAGTTCAATATACAAAAATTCAATCTATCTAATCACTAAAAATATCAGTTAATAACATGCATCATGGGTTAGTTCTGGCAAATGTATTGATTGCCTGCTCCACATTGATTGGAATATCACGATGTATGTGGATTAATGACAACAATGACAAATGCTCATTACCCATTGTCAATCGGTAGGCTGTTTTTATACGTTTCAGGCCACTAAATGACCGCTCAGCTGTACATGTGGAAAAAGTTGAATTTGATATAATATGTGAAAGAAAACTTTTTGAAAAAGTAATTCACAATGAAACAATATGAACAGAAAAATGTATTACCCAAATAGATATACCTATAAAATTAATATATAGTTTTAAGAATTGCAGAGCATATTAGGTAGGTGCATAGACATAGGATGGTATTAATAGACTTGCTATACAGCTAGAGTACAGCTAGATATGCCTTGTATTAGAAGAATGGAAATAATAATCTGTAAAGAAAAGAAGTGCTCTCATTGTTCAATGACAAAATTACAATATTATCTGAGAATGAAAGCATCGACATACACTAACATCCAAAACTGGATAAGTTCATTTTGTTGTAATAACTAACACGGCTTCTAGAAAAGCAGCCTATAGAAATTGATCAATACTCTAGCATATAACAAATACTACAATTTAAGATATAAAATTGTGTTCGACATTGATTACCCCAATATACATTTTTTACATTTTAAGGGGCACACCTTTACAGCTAGGAAGGGTTTCGGGAACCCATGGAATCCCCACCCTGGACACGCTACTGTAGTTAATCATGGTACAAAATGTTTAGTAAAAAATAGAGATAAAATACAATAAAAAAATTCCACTAAGATACAATAAATAAATTTTTAAATTATAAATTGTTACTTTTAAAATGAAATTTTCATATTGAGACTGTTTTCATTAGCATTAAACAAAAAATGTTATTTTAGAAAATCTAGAGTGTATTTGGGGTTATTTTAACTAATCTAGAGTGAAATCAGAGTAAAGTTACTTTAACTGTCCGATTAAATGAAATACACACTGTATCAATAATACTGGTAATTAAATTATTTTGTTATAAACCAGTTGTGTACATTTAATTAATAGTACAGCCAATACACTTAATAGAATATTGATTATCGAATATTGTTTTAAGAATTTTGGTACATTTATTTGGCAAATTTATATTAACTCTAGTTTCTAAGTTTCTTAAAAATTTCATTAACAAACAAAATCAATTGAAAAATAAAAATTTATTTATATTGAACAAATCATAAACATGTTTTTAAAATAATATTTGAAGACCTTACTTATAAAAATCATGAAATCGTTTGTAAAATCTTAACACTGTAAACCGAAAAGAATCTAAATATTGTTCCCATTATTTTTTATTATACCATTAAAACAAATAAATATTAATATATACTTATTTACACTGTTTAATATATATTATTTTTTAAACATTTTTAACGTTATGGTTTTTAAAATTCTCCTAATAGTTATGAAATGTTTGGTTTATATGATTTATATCCGTATGCTTTATTTATGCTGTAACCTATTTAACAATGTATTATTTTGTTTATGTGTTCAAATAATTTTATTTGTTTTCGAGTTGTTATATTAATCTGCCTTTTTCCAGGTAATTATTTTCTCGTATATCGTGGATCTAGCTTTACTTGCTTGCATAAAATTATTAACAATAAGGTGTTCGAAATATTTAAAAAATATCATTTTTCAATGCAGTTATGAGGACAACAGTAGACAAAAGTAGAAACACGTATGAAAAATGCAAAACTTTTCTTTAATTACACTAAAGCTACTTGACGAACAAATCATATGGGTGGTTTTGAACCATTTTTAAACATTTATAATTAGGTTTGAATTATATTTGCTTGAGAACCCATTTATTAACTTGTTCATGCATAATATCAATTTCACCTTTATAGGTACAATTTAATATTGTTGCAATATTAGAATTATATATATTTACCCTACGTTACAGCTTGTGGGGAGTTTGGAAACACTAATTATGCGAAGGGTACTATCTAATATGATTAATTATTTTATGTTATTGATATCTTAATTAACATTAAAAAAAAATTTAGTACTTTTAAATTATTGTATTACAAATAAGCAAACTATTTCATATTAGAATATTAATATGTTACATGTTTTTAGATGACGAGTAAAATTAGAAGCTATGACTAAATTGGAAATTAATTTTGAAAAGATTATATTATATTGTTAAGGGTTAAAAATAAATTTAAGTATAACAAACATTTAATATTTATGTTTGAAGAGTCCTAATATACCTAAGTATACTTAGAAAACAAACTTTTTGACATAAAATATATATATGCAAATAGTTAACTATAAATTGAAAATTAAATAATCTAGCATTTGAGAAATAAATAAATAAAGTTTATATTAATCCGTGTTTTTAAATTATGCACAGATATATCTATTTTGGAGTATGATCACTGTAAACAAATTAATTCGGGCGATGGATATATATATATATATATATATATAACTATTTACAGTTAGATGTAGGTACTAAAAATTCAAAAAAAATATCCCGTGGTTACCTTTCATTCCTTTCATTGAAAAATATATACAATGTGTAACGTAAACACAATGAAGTTACATATGTTCTTATTGTTATATATAATATTAAGACTTATAATAGAGGACAAAATATACTTACATTTTTTTTAAATTTAAGGGAAAATATAGAACGAATTGAAAATATAATATATAAAATTTATTGTTCAATATCATCAATGTTGGATAAAAATTGTTAAAATAGATTTTCTTGGGAAATAAAAAAACTTTACTAACGACAAATGTTTTACAATAAAATTACTATTAGTTGAAGTATCTCAAACAACGAAATAGCAAGATTGGAATATGTACATCTACATATTAAATATAACACTGCAGTAACCCCTATCACAGTCTCCATAATTGGTAAATAATTTGAGGAATTTATAATTCATGTAGTTCATAAATTCAACCAACAAAATATTATCAGAACAACATAGAGATACTCTGATTGTATCATCGAACTCGCTAAATTATTTAGCGGCTGTTCCCTGCATATCAGACGAATACTTCTCATCAAAAGCGCGCATAATCCTTCGTTGAATAACATCTGCCTCAGCCCATTTTCCCAATTTATCTGTTTGATAGCGGTACTGGGTAGGCATGCTGGGGTCACGATTGGTTGTCACGCTGGGATTGTAGTCGCGGTGTGACGATTTCACAAACTGCTCGTGACTGGCGCCAGGAAAGACGTTGGACCGAGTCAGGGTGCTGATTCCGGCGTAGGTGGGGCTTGGAGTTCGTTTCCCGGTGATGCAGCCTGTCTCCACCTATCAAAATCGATGGATCGATGAGAGAAATCCATACTTTAAATCGATCGTTTCCCATCGATAAATGTATTATGGGTCTTCGGCACATGAATAATGTTGAATAGATAGAACGAAGATAGATAATAATTTATTAAGGGTTTATTTCATAGATATTGTATATTATATATAGAACTAGATTGGACATCTAAAATATTTCTATACTAAAGTATGTTGCATCGTGTGTAGGGCAAATCCAGAGTTGTGATTGGTTAAATAATTTGAAAATGACTTTAACAGAATATATATATATTTAATTGATACATATAAACAATTATTGAATTTTACAGTAATTACTAATAATATTGAATTTTGCCAGGATCGAGAGAAACCGATACTAAGTGACAACAATCAGCTAGATTACCAAAGATAAATATGGTTTTAATTTATTGCTAATTATTAGTTAATCTGATTCATCGTTTTCAATTTGAAGATCAACGCCGAAGTTTGATTACAAAAGAATCTAACCTTGTGTTGCCAAGCAGGCATCAATGGATATTATTTGTTTTTAATGGTGTAATATACGTACGAAGCATTTAATAAGTACGTGTGAATTTCCAAACTTTAAAATATAGATTTGGTTGAAAAAATCTAATAAAAAATGTTGTCATAATATAGTTTAAAACTAATTGATTAATTAGGTATAGTGTACTAAAGATAAAATAATATTTTATACAATACTTAAGAATGCTTCAATACAATAAAATGACAATAAATTTCAAAGATCATCGAAACTGCATAAATACAAATCGAGAATCGTAAATCGTCAGGCAAAGTATTGAGATTAAAGAACAAATTTCTTCAGAAAATCAATATTATGGAACAAATTCCTTCAAAAATCAATATTATGGAACAAATTCCTTCAAAAATCAATATTATGGAACAAATTTCTTCAGAAAATCAATATTATGGAACAAATTCCTTCAAAAATCAATCTTAAAGAACAAATTCCTCCAGAAAATCATTATTATGGAACAAATTCCTTCGGTAAAATCAATCTTAAAAAACAAATTCTTTGAGAAAATCAATATTAAAGAAAACTTCTCTTGGAAAATCAATATTAAAGAAAAAATTCTCTCAGAAAATCCATCTTAAAGAACAAATTCCTTCAGAAAATCAATATTGTAAAGCAGACACATGCAGAAAATCAATATAAGACTCAAATAATAGACCAAGCGGAAGAGATACGTACCAATTTTGAAGTCAAAAGTTGTGATCGTCTCTTAGCATCCTCCGCTCTCTTCCTCGTCGTCTCTCTGTTGCCATTATCAACTCGACTCTGGGTCCTCTCCACGATATCCTTGTCCGCGAGCAAGCGGTCCACCAGCAGAGAGCCATACTTGTGCCGAAGGTTGGCCGGTATCTGCAGCCCGCTACCGGGGATCGTGTGCTCCGAGGGGGGCATTCGAAGCGGGATTAGGCGTCGCTCTTTCGTCCGCGGAGTAACGACAAAGACGTCTGATGGCCGGCGATGTTATAAATACTTGTTTTAATTAGTTTTAATAAAAAAGTACAGGTTGACTAATTGTTTAATATAGACTAAATCATTTAGTAAATCATTTTAAAACAGCTTAAATCATTTTAAATCCCCTATAAAGAAATGTTTAATATGGCCTTACCATAACACACATTAATCCTACTCTGAAAAGTTGATATACAGTATTGATTTTATTTTACGTTTTGATCGATTGAAGCTTCCGTTGTACTTAAGCTAAAATTCCTGTTTATATACTCTGTTTCCACTTTATAAAGCTATCATACAGTGCAAACTATCAGATTAAAACGTCAAGATTAAAATATAAACTTTTCTTAACCATTTTTAACCTAAAATATCAACCAAACATTGAACTGTTTGACGATTTGGGGTGTGAAATAACTCCCCTATATAAATAATATATACGGTATCTAAATTTAACTTGTGTGTTTACAGAGGAAGATTATCGGGTTTAGCTAGAGAGAAATAATGAATAATTGTTGTTGTATGATAAGAACAATCAAAGCCTGGATTCTAACAACTATAATTTAAGTGTAGGTACCTCTGGAGACAGCTCCGATGGGTTGTTGGTAAGGGTTGAGGGGAACCATGGGTTGGCTGCTATCGAACTCCTGCCCGCCTCGAAGCACGTCGCCCATCAGGGAGTAGTTATGCTCGGCTGGGAGGCGGTTGTGTCTGGCCTTGAGCCCGGCATTGGAGTAGACATTTCCCGCGGGCACGCGCAGAACACGACTTGCCTCTGGGGAAATGGCAGGGCGTGAAGCAGATGCGTGGGGTGCTTTCTCGAGGTGCAGCTGGTCCAAGGGGTGTGTGTAGTGCGACTGACGCTGAAAGATGAGGGGCAGGGGGGCAGGAGGGTGATCGTGGTGGATGGGGCTGGTTGTGTTGAAATGAAGGACAGAAGCGAACTGATTGTAGTGAACTTGGGGCATGACACAGAGCAGAAGGATCACCAAGCAACCGAACGGTTTTGTCTTATGTAAGCTGCTTTGTATGAAATAAATGTCAACTTCCCAATTTGGTTCCTACAAATCTGTTCATTCACCTCAATCTAAGCAGAGCAGAGAGTCAAGGAGTGGGTATGTCCTCAATTTTGATTGGAGGGTGATGTGAACAGGGGGTTAAGGAGAGGGATCTATTTGGTAGGTGGAGAGACTAATTAATGTTGAACAAATAGATTTTTTTTTATCAATGATGTTGCTTTTGTTTAATTTTGCAGTTTTCTAATATTGTTAGAATATCACTATAAATCCCTTTGTTAGCAATCATTCAATCATTAAAACGGAACACTAGCTAGACCAAACAATTGTCTGTGCTTAGTTATGAATTCGTTTATTATTGAGTTATAACTCTAAGATTGTAACAATATTCTGTATTAATCGGGATATATTAATGTTAATATAATTAGTATTGTTTATGATATAATTAAAAGCTTGAATTCTCTAATTACTGATTAACATATTCTGAAGGTACTATTCTGAAGATACTATATTCTGAAGATACTATATCCTTGCTTAAATAATAAATACATACGGCAGCAAGCAATCCTTGATTAATTGTGTATTTAAAAATCTCCATTAATTTTTTACGTTTATTTCAGAGATGATAATTTTGATTCTCAAAATGAGATGACGAAAATATAAATATCTCTAAAAGAAATCAGATATGATGGAAGAACTCAATGACCTCTGAAACATGTAATCAAGACGTATCAGATATATGCTCCTCTACGCAGCTATACTTCTACTTAATAACCTGTTGTGAAGTCATTACGAGAGATAATGACGGATATATCGGGGGTAGCCTGTACCGGTACATTGCCTTTAACTGGAATATCAAAACACCGTTCTCAGGTTGTGAAAAATTAAATGATACTTATGTGGGAATAATAAATGTTATAAAAAAATCCGTATTTTTAAGATTACTAAATTGTAAATTGTTTGACTGAATTCTCTTAGAATAAACGCGGAATTCCACACGAAAATATCACACAGAAGGGCAACTCGGAGTTAGAAACAAATGTATCAAAACCAAAATGATTTTTCTTTACAGTTGGACGTCCTCTTTACATTTTATAATCTGTGAAACTTAAACCCACCTCCATCTTCACCAGCCGCGAAGTGGTGGTCTTCAGACGTTCCTGACACCTCCTAAAGTTCTCCTTCTTCTCTTCAAGGTCAGCTCTCGCCTGCTTGTGCATCGTGTCGGCCAAAGACTCTGAGAAATCCAGTTCCGGCTTCATTCGAATCCTTGGGGCGTCGTACCTAAGAAGCACAGATATGTTAGATATGTGTTATCTTTTTCTCAAGATCGACTCTTTGCAATTAACAGAATACAACAATCGTATACAATAAGAACACCTTCCTGAGTCTATTTCTAATATACATATTGTAGCAAGAGTTCTTCTGAAACTTCTGATCGTTTTATTTAAATGTGATATAGTTTCCAAAAAGGGAATTTACAATGACAAATTGCTTAGAAATATATTTTAAAATAAAAAAAATAATTCAATTATAAAAACACATTTGGGATAATATTGACTTTATAAACTTACTTTTTTGCTACCTTAGAAGATTCTTCGTAGTTCATCTTGTGGAGTCTGGCCTTTTCTTCAAGAGTTATATGCTCCATGCAGGATCCAAACAGCGTATTATTAGGTCGTGACTTGGTTTTGGGAACACGGAGACTTTCAAACCCTCTCGAGGAATGGACTTCATCTTGTTGAGGATCAGCTACCTCGGTCATGTTTTTAAAAAGATGTTTTTAATTACGACACAACGTAATTCTATTAACGAGGCTCAAAAATGACGATCTGATTATCATCAATGCAAATCTGGTCGTTAGAATAATTTGCCTTAGATACGCTAAAGCTGAGTGTATGCTGTCAGAACAATAATTGGTGCACTAAACAGGCACAATGGATATGTTGAGATGTGAGGCAGACTAACTGGATTGTGTAGTTTTATGAAAGAGATGAGTGTATAGTGTCAGACAGAGCCACAGCTCTTAATTGTTTGAAGATGTACACATAATTGCATTCTGTGTTAGGAAAGTAATTAGCTTCATTTAATAATAGTTTTCATTATCCGACAGTTCATAATTAGCAACAAGTGAAATTAAGTTTTTTAAGATCTAATTTGATAAAAGCCGTTACTTTTAGTATATTGACAATTTCAAATTCTCTATACGAAAGAATGATCATAACAGGAAAAGAAATACCGCTCTCAGCTGATTATCCTTTTACAAAAAGCGTTTTCTGCATTTCTATTCGCTGAAAATTCTAAATAATTGTGACGTTGATAGTTTCGGGAATTCCAAGTTGATAGAAAAGACACAGAAGGAAAAAGTTGCAACATGCGCAAGAATCACGACGACAAAGTAGTCGAAAGTGCCTCAAGAATAATTTGATTCAATTTCTTTCGACTTTAGACAAATTCGAAGCAAAACGACCGATTTTAATCGAATTCCAAGAAAATCTGAATTTTAACATACCGTCGGTAAAAGATACTTCTGCCGCTACAAATTCTTTAAATAGTTATTATAAAAATCTCCTTGAATCTATCACATTCAATAACGAGAAGAGATGGTATATTTATTCAATAACACCTTTTTTACTTTTTATTATGAATTAAAAGATGGCTGGCATCAAAATTTCTCTGTAACGAAAAGTGAAAAAAACGAAAAACATAGCAGCTAACGAGAATATAATAACAAAATGTTGAACGAAGTAAATTTATTCATGAAAAAACAAATTGGTTATATACAATTAAATCCGGGGACATAAATGCGAGCAAAGGTGCAGTAGAAACACTGGTATAAAAGAGAATTATGCTACAATTTCTGACGAAGCAGAAGCACGCACGACCCCGAGAACGACACCAGACCTAGTTCCTCTGCCAATCTCTCCTGGAGCCCTGCCGACCTCCGGGCCTGGACCCGCCCATGTTCCCCACGCCCCAGTTTCGGGCCACCTCCCACAGAGCGGCCGCTGGATCCACCATTCCCGCGTTGCCAGGCGCACCGCTTCCCGGCATGCCTGGCAACAGGGGGTGGTGATGGTGGTGGTGGTTGGGGCTGGGCAGCAGGCTGTTGTAGGGGTTGAACATGCTGAGGGCCGCCGCCTGGGCCATCATGTGGTTGACGAGGTTGGCGGTCTGGTGGTGGGACTGGAGCGGGTGGCCGCCAACGTAGGACGAGGGCTGTTGCTGTTGCAGTGGGAGGAGCAGGCCTTGAGGACCGCTGGAGGAGAAGGAGGGCATGTTGTTCGACATGTTGAGCATGTTGTTGCTGGGGTCACCTGAGAGAGATAGAGATAGAGGGGGTTTGCAACCTGCACAAAAATATTGAAGGTGGATTTTAGTCAAATCGAATGGAAAAGTAGTCGAAAGTGCCTCCACGAGAATAATTTACTTCGATTTTAGTCGAATTCGAAGCATAACGACCGATATTAGTCGGTTTAAAAGCAAAACGTCAAATTTCAGTCGAATTCGAAGTAAAACGTCCGATTTTAATCAATTAGAAGCGAAGCGTCAAAATTTTAGTCGAATTCGAAGCAAAACGTCAGATTTTAGTCGAATTCGAAGCAAAACGACCAATTTTAGTCGAATTCGAAGCAAAACGTCCGATTTTAGTCGAATTCGAAGCAAAACTACCAATTTTAGTCAAATTAGAAGCAAAACGTCCGATTTTCGTCGAATTCGAAGTAAAACGTCCGATTTTAATCAATTAGAAGCGAAGCATCAAAATTTTAGTCGAATTCGAAGCAAAACGTCAGATTTTAGACGAATTCGAAGCAAAACGTCAGATTTTAGTTGAATTCGAAGCAAAGCGTCAAAATTTTAGTCGAATTCGAAGCAAAACGTCAGATTTTAGTCGAATTCGAAGCAAAACGTCAGATTTTAGTTGAATTCGAAGCAAAACGTCTGATTTTAGTCGAATTCGAAGCAAAACCACCGGATTTAGTCGAATTCGAATTAAAACGTCCTATTTTTGTTGATTTTTATTAAAATTTTCACTATATTATAATTATTCAAATCATTTATTGCTTTAAATATAAATTAAAATAGTATCATACATTATTTAATAACGAAATGTATCTGTTTTCTTATTTTTTTCAGCATTTGTCAGTGTCATGTATTGGATGACGGACTGTCTTTTCCTCTTATTTTGAATATACAAATCGCTAACACCTTCCTTAGTTTCGAAGCAACAATGAACACGTCGAAGAACTCACCCAACAGGCCTGGCTGCATGTTCTGTGGCGGCCCTGGCATGGACGGCCCTCCTCCCTGTTGCTGTCCAGGTCCCCCGCCACCCCCCTGAGCTCCCGGTTTCTGTCTGGGTGGCGGGGACTTAGGCCGGAGCCGCTCAATCTCCTCCGAGGAGCCCGTAGCGGCCCCAGTAGGATCCATGGTGAAGTAGCTGGAGTAGATGCGAGTGTCCAAATTGCTCGAGGACAACTCCGGGCCAACCGTCAGCCAGCCCTGAACAGGTTGGCAGAAGGAGAGGGTCACAACCAACACCTAACAACCCCCCAATAAATGTCTTCGCACCTGTCGGATCGTCGTATCTCTCCCGAACAGGTGCAAGCGACGACGGCCCAGGCAGAAATGCTCGATCATGTGGAAGATCTCCACCGCCTTGTCCTTCTCCGCGGTCTTCTCCTCCTCGGCAATTATCAGATCGATGTCCACGTTGGCATGGATGAAGTCACCGTCGGTGGACCGTCGTACTGTTCCCTTGATGCCCATCAAACAGTGCTCCTTGGTGCGTTGAACCACGGCCTTTGATTCAAGGTTCTTATGACCTGGTTTTAGTCGGTTGGTCTTTATCCAGCAAATATCTTCGCAACGCCGGAATCCCCATTTACGAAGACACTGGTAGAAAATATATTATTAATGCATTTAAATAAAGTTATTCCTATTTTAAATCATTACTATTTATACATTAATGAGTAGTATGACTAAAAACTGAAATAAAATTGCCAAGTGTTGTACGATGACACTACAGAAAATAAATTATTAATGTATTCAAATAAAATTATAAATACCAATACACTTATTCCTATTTTAAATAATTATTACTTATACATTTGTGAGTAGTATAACTCAACACTGTAATAAAATAGGGAAGTGCTTCATTTCCCACCTTTCGAGCTCTATCCAAACCTTCTCCACTGCCACACCAAATCCATACAAAGGAGCGCTGAGCGGCAATTTGCTCAATTTCCAATTGTTCAATCTAGAATGAAACAATCAAGAATAACTTATACTATAAAAATTGAAACTTCTCACTTCGAGAGGTGGATAAACAGACCTCATCCCAGCTCCAATATCGATCGTACTGAGCCCCGTGGTTCCTGTTGTACTCCTCGAGTGGAGGCTCAATCAAGATCACGTCGAACTTGCACTGAAGGTCGCGCAGATCAAAGGTGGCCAGGTCTGTTTTGAGGTACATGGGTGGAGTTGCGGTGTCAGCAATAAGTTCGTCCTTCAGACGGATCAATTCGCGCAATTTTGGGTACTCTTCGAAGCGGTTTTTAAGACCTACGGAGAGAGATGTTCCACTAAATGATAGAATAATCAGATGTCATCCTTGGCTGGGTTACCTGTATCCCGAATAAAATTCTGCGGTCTCTCTCCAGTATCAACAAAATGTTGACAATAATCGTTGTGCGGGTTAGCACTTTGGGTGCCCTTGAGAAAGGTGGTAGAATCCGTATACTCCTGGATGTCTGAATCATCGGTATCCTTTTTCTCTGAAGTAACCTTGGCTTCAGTTTTGGGTTTTCCCATCTTTGCGCTTGGTTTACGAGGACGATGGCATTTGGGGCTGGAAGGAACACCAACTGCAATCAACTGGGCCACAATTACAACCTAACTTAAACCAGAAAGATCATCAACTCACTAAATCAAACGTTTTTTACAGGCAACTTCGTCTTCAAAGAGACACGGTCTACCCGATATGAGTTTGAGTTGTACGGCTGGATCTGTCAGACCAAACTGTTGGGCCAAGAGGTGGCGACGTTTCTTCTGCTTGTAGCGGATGTGACTGATGCGATTGTTGAAGCCAAAGCTGCTCCCATCTGTAAGTCTGTTAACGACGTCCATCTGACGTAATTAGCTATAATAGAGACGATTATTTGACCCGTTAAAGTTTCTTAAATCTGACCTTATTCACATAATATGAAACAAGTTCGCAATATCATGTAAAATACTGATGTTATAAAATTACAAATACGAAAGAACATACTGATTATTTAATAATGTAGGTACTACAATATATACTAGTTAAACACAACCTCGGTTAATGCATTACTTTTGTGCTGGAATTAAAGGAAGTGAATTAATTAGAAAAAAGTCTATACAATAAATATGAAATAAATTGAATTGAATTAACAATCATTTAAAAATAAGTTTGAAATTAGGATTAAAAGCAATGCAAAAACAAGTAACATAATCTTTGTTTATGCATCTAGTGACCATATTGATAGATTTTAAATAAGTTTGAAAATACATCTAAAGAAGTAATAAATTAATATGCATAAAATTGTCATGCGATAATTCAAATCTTCATCTTTACAATTCTTAAACACAATTTTAGCTCTGAAATATACATTAAAAAATTACTTCAATTATATCATGTATCTAAAAAGACATTTCACTTTTGCAATGAAAGCATTAAACAATTAAAGCTGTAAAGTATTTACTTATTCACATGTCACAACCACATATTTCAATAACATAAAATAAATTTGAGAATTATTATCACATTACAAATAATCCATTTTTCTCTGTAAGTAAAACTCTTTAATAATTCTTTACTTTACTGTGATCTGTGAATCCTTATGTAAATTTGAGATCGTTATAAATGTTTCAAAATCTCTGAAATGTTCTGTCAAAACGTTTTTGCTGCAAAATGGATTTTTCAAATAAATAATGATATTATTATAAAATATAGATATATTTTTAAAATTACATTTCTAAAGCAAAAGTTATATTATCTGATTTTTATTAGATCAACAAGGGTCAACTACAATTTTTAAAAAGAAATTTAAAGACTATTCCAAGACTTAATGAGAAATTCCAGAACTTTCCTAAGAAGAAAAAAATGAGTACATTATGATAAAGGTGATTTATTAAATACACTAAAGCAACAAGCACAAAATGTAAATCTACAATGAATTTTATAAGTGATGTAAAAATTTGCTCTGTGATGTGTATGATTTAATTACTCAAATATAAATGCAAAATAGAACCACATAGATAGAGTATAACCCCACTATAGCACACCTTCAAGGGACACATTACTAGAAGACTGGATGGAAACTGATTTTAGAAGGGATGCTCCAACCTCAAAAATGGAGTTTATGGGAAATCCAGGTTTCAATGCCATGGAACAAGAGGATGACTTTGTGGATCTACTGTATCGTGATGATCTAATGGACTTTATTTGTCAACTGTACCAATACGATTGCCAAGAGAAGATATGGATTTAGAAGAACAAAATAGACAGAAGTGGAAATTTAGAAGTGTCCAGGTTATGTTTTGATGACTGGGAATATCAAGAAGGCAATTTTTCTGATTTATTGAACTCCTGACAACCTCTTAGATGAATGTTACATCTTCCACCACCAAATACTTCGTGTAGGTCGTGGGATGTCGTTGTTACCGTAGCAATCGCAAGGC